>JAUMHP010000016.1:5194895-5209774 GCA_032361065.1 Enteromius trimaculatus
TTCAATAGTTGACTAGTCATTGAGTACCTTAATGACTAGTTGACTAGTCATTATGAACAGCAAAAAAAAAATATGGCTTTGCATCTTTTGTATTAGGGCTGGGCGATATATATCGTACGATATATTATGCGCATCTCGTCAGTAAAGACGGTTCTTTGATTATTGGTTTATAGTGGGTGTGTGGAGAGGAGGGGAGCAGGAGTGAGCTTATTTGGCGGCGGTGAGGAGGGGAGCAGGAGTGAGCTTATTTGGCGGCGGTGATGAGGCTTCGAGCGCGCCTCTCCTCGAGAGAACGGTCTCTTCCCAGTGCATGCACACTGGTGTCCTCGTGGGAAAGGAGCGGAGGGAGAGCGTGCCGCCGGAGACGCGAGGGATAAGTGTCGTCAGAACCCGAGCCGTTACATGGCGAGCCCCTGGGCAAAGAGCCGTCAAAGATGAAAGAAGCGAGAGGTGTGAGACGCAGCTGGACTACAACAGACTCCGCCCCTTCCCTGTACCCTTATCCCTTGAACACTCCCTGAACTTCACGTCCCAGGAGCAAGACATATCGACATCATTCAAACTGGGCTGATGCTGATATTGAAATTTAAAGCCCATATCGGCCGATATATCAGTCCAATAATATTGTGCATCCCTAGTAACAAACAATTTTCAAAACCCCAAAATGGATAACATCTTTTTCCTACATTTTCTCTTATTGGATATCCTGTTTCTCTCAAAAAAACAATGCAGAAGTTTGCGAGTTTGTAAACAACATAATATTTGCTATTTTAATGCATGATGTGCTTGAAAGACCACTGAGACAGTCACTGTGGACCATAAGAATGCGTTTCAAGTCTGTCCAGCTACAGTACACTCTAGTGGGTGTTTACAAAAGGTTTGAAAATTTTGTGCAGCTCATTTTCACCAAGAAGCAAACCAAAGGGCTGGTTCTCACCAAAAGATCAAAGCTGTGACAAAAACCATAGAGTGTTCTTGTACACCGAGACTCGACGGGGTTCTCACATCTTAAATGATCCATAAGCCAGGAAAAGAACTTCTGTAATCTGCAGAACATATTTCAGTTTGTGCACTGAAGCGCTTAACAGGACAAAGAATATGCAGTCACAACACAACAGAATACAGAAAGTGTGTACCAGTCTACCGGACAGAGAGAGAGAAAGACAGAGAAAAGCATTTAGTTCAGCCAGCCATAACTCGCTGAGATCACACAAGCACACGTTCAGGAATATCTAGAGGAGTCATCTTACCCTGCGAGAGGATGAAAACACGAGAATCAAAGGATGCAAGAGTGGGAGCCAGAAAGAGATAGAAGCAGTCTCATTAAAGTGCCATTGATGAAAGCGTCTGAAATGCAAGTATAGCGCAGCAGAAGAGGCGGACGAGGATAAAAGGAAATCCCATATGATCTAGATATCAGGTGTAACTTCTAGAAGACAGTCGGTGCTGATGACACTTATTCTGTTCCTCTGATACTGCTGAGTGCTGGAAAACATCACACATTACTGATTTACATGCAAGAAAAAAACTGTCCGACTAGTGTTAGGCAACTACTATATTATAATGAAAGCGAGACATCAACGCTATCAGCATGACTGTGCTAAAAGTACTTCAGCTGGAATAGTTACAGGAAGAGGTGGCGATGGAACGCTATCAATCCACAACACCCACGTGAAGTATTTCTATAAAGACTTCACACTTCTGAAGAGCTGTCGCAACTACTTGACTCCTGGCCTTGAATGAAGATTTAAAGTCAATGTGAAACCGAACATGTAGGGTCCTATGAGTTCTGCAATGCGGAAAACAAAGGATGTCTGAGAGTGCAGAACGTTACACAATGCAGCAAAGTTTGAATGGACCAATCAAAAGCAGTGTGGTGAATCACTTAAATTGTGATTGTTCACACACAAAGAAGCATGCAAGATGCTCCCAGTGTTTCTGTCTTACTATATGAGGACATGGACACTTCATCTCTAGAGCTGCTCTGAGATTTGTTTCACCGGCATCTCATCATTTCATTTGAGAAAAGCCATCATCACATGCACAGGGTCTTCACTACAACCCGTTGAAATACAAGTTTAAATTCAAGAAATTATGACAAATATATAACCGTTGCAAATCGGACGTATATGTAATGTAAACATCCAAACACCGATGAAATGAGACGGAAAAGGGCAGAGGTGATTGATGTCCCGGACCTCCTGAGGAACACAGACAGAAAACTTTACACAGCTCGTTATGTAGATTGAATCATTGCCTTCTTTCATGTGGCATACTGAACGGAGACAGCTGAGAGCCGAGTCCCCGTCACCACAGGGTGGGATTCCTTCAGACACACAGCCTTTCATCACGTCCCAATCACATAAACAAGCCAAACACACACGCAGAAAAGAAATGACAGAAGCGTTTGAAATCAATACAGATGCTCCCTGCGGGGAGAACGGCTTGAGAGACAGGGTGTGAGCTTCAGGAACGAGACTGATTGATTGAGCTGCCGTCAGCGAGCAGTGCAGTTTAGATCGTACATCAGCGAGCGGCTCGAGCCAGAACTGTCATGGGGTCCTGGAGGAGTCACAGACACCGTCTCCTCTGCTGGATACCCAATTATGAAGTACATGGACAAAATATCATCATCAGCAGTAATGCTGGCGGTTAAGGAGAGTGTTTTAGGTGTATGGCAATACACAACGAAGCGCTATATAAATGCATCATTCATTCACTCATGCATTCATATTGTTTGGTTATGTTTCAATGTAGTCATTTAGAAAACCAATGTTAGTAGTGCATAGTTAATGTGCCTTCAATCTATTAAACCTTGGGTAAGACTTTATTTTGATAGTCCACTTTAGAAAGAAAGAAAGAAAAAACAGCAAAACACAAGGGCTTTGTAAAGGAACTACAGGTGGTTTGTTACATTATGAGGACATACATTAACATAAAACAAAATGAAACTTTGAGTTTGTACTTTCATGTCATGTTACTATTTTCTGCAAATGTGTTGCAATAAATGTGTCTAAAATTATATATTAATGCCACATGCCACAATGTCATGCACTTATTTTCTGCAACTCATTCTTTGTCACTGCTAAAGATTACAAATAAAATACAATAAAAAAAATATAAAATGTATAAATAAATAATAACAGAAATATTATAAACGTCATTTTAAAATGTACACAGCTGTCAGCACAACCCCCACCTGTGGACGTCGGGCCCTCATACCTCCCTTAATGGAGTCTGTTTCTGACTGTTTGAGCAGACACATGCACATTTGTGGCCTGATGGAGGTCATTTTGCAGGACTCACTAGAGTGAAAGCACCGGCAGCACTCAAAAGTGACCAAAAGATCAGCCAGAAAGCATAGGAACTGAGAAGTGGTCTATGGTCACCACCTGCAGAACCACACTTTCTAATTGCCTATAATTTCCACCTGCTGTCTATTCCATTTGCACAACAGCATGTGAAATTGTTACATTGTGTTGTTTAAGTGCTCCCTTTATTTTTTTGAGCAGTGTATAAATCTCTACTCAAGACATACACAGCTAAACATGTCATTTGTGTTTACCAGAACTTCAAATACTAGGCGTTTCTCAATGTCAAGGAAAGATCCTCGGAAGCCAGAATTTCGAGGATGCTTCGTCATCGACATCCGTCGAAGGACTGTTCCAATGTCGAGGATCCTCGGAATTTCAACCAAGGACTGAGTCCTTCGTTCGAAAAAAAATCCCATACACAGGAATTGATGCATAAGTGTAGCCTTCGCGCTCTAAAATCACCCACAATCCTATGCGCGCAGCTTTGCTATTTTGCTCAAAAATTCAAAACGTCGGACATTAGCTGAGTCAGAGCGCCAACAGGGCAATATGCTTTCAAATGTAAGTATATTTACAAATGACTTAAAAAAAAATTTTTGTATTAAAAAGTACAGATTACTACCGTATTGATATTATAAATTCTAGAAACTACGTTATTGATAGCTAACTGTCATTTCACAATTATTAGTAATGTTTGTGCTTCAGTTTTTCAGCACCAAAGCGGACCTTTTCATTGACGTAATCGCGCAGTAACGTGCACTTGCTAGCCTGTTCCATTTACATGTTCTCCGAATGCTTAAGAGGAGCCTCGCCTAGCCTCTGAAGGAAGTGACTTGGAAGGACCAGTCCTGCCAAAGACGTATCCTTGACATTGAGAAACACCTACTGTCAAATAATTCAAAATAAGGTAATATATCTTGGATTTAAGAATGCGGAATTACTTTTGCAAACACTTCCTAAATACTTTTAGGAAGACTTTGACATCATTAACAGATGAAAACAATAGTAAACAGCAGGGGGTCACGAGTGATGCTGAGAACACCTCTCTCATATTCCTAAACCAACAGACACACAGATGTCCTACCCTCAAACACCCCCGCACAGGCTTTCAGACAGCCCAGCCTTTGCACACCGACTCATTTACCAGTACAACAGGAGACAGAGAGAGAGATCTGTCCTCATCCACAACCAACACACACACACACACACACAGACGGGGCTGCCAACCTTTGCCGAGCGCTACTCCCACACCCATTGCTTACTGTAGTGCTGCTTCCCTTGTCTTTTGTCTCAGTCGTGTTGGGGTGAGAGGCAGCAGCTCATCTGCACCTCCCCTCCTCGACGCCAATCAATAGAGTTTTACGCTGCACTTCTCAAGCACCACTTACTGCGGGCTAATGGTGCCGAAGGGTTACAGCAAAGCAGCGTGACTCACTGCATATATCATGCCACTTGCTACATCCTCAAACATAAAAATATAAACATTTGCCGGCTGATATAACCCCTGATTTATGTCTCCACATCTGCTGGCCTGAAAAAAATAAATAAATACTGCAAGATTATTTGGCATTTTTCAAAAATGATCTCTCAGGCCAACATGCAAATCTTTTACAGTTAAAATATTTCAGTTTATCAGAGCTATGGCCAAGTGGTTAGTGTACATGCTCTTATGTAGGAGTGGGTGATATCAGCAAACAATGATTCAACAACTACTGAAAAACAATAAAAAGGTCTAAAAGTCAGCCAGGCACACATTTTAAGAATGTTTTAGTTGTTATATACATTGCAATTTACTGGTTTAATATTACTGTTGACTTGTCATTTTATTCTAACTTTTACAACTGTGTGACTGGTTTTCTCAGAATTGTGAGATATAAAGTCACAACTGCAAGTCAATTTTGAGCAGAAAAAAAGACTAATATGTTCTCAGAACTGTTTAGATTATATCTCACAATTCTGACTCAAAAAAAAGTCAGAATTGGGAGATAAAAAGTTGCAATAACCTTTTTTTTTATTTTTTATTTAGTGTTGGAAACGGGCTTCCATAAATTTGGTCCTAACTATGTAGCGCACCCAAGTACACACACACACACACACACACACACACACACTTTTCCTAGCTATTTTTAAGAAACATTGACAATTAAAATCAGATTGTTCTGTGAAAATTGCTTGATTGGCTCACACTCTTTCGCTTCTCAAGTTGAAATTTCTAAGACAAGTGAAAGAAGTGTGTGTATGTGTGAGAGTGAGAGAGAGAGAGAGAGAGAGAGAGAGAGAGAGCGCAACACACAACACCTGACAACAGCATGACAATAGTGTCTCCAACAGTAGCAGCACATCTAAACCTCTGCATCTGACAGATGTTTCCAGCCACTGTATAAACCTGATTGCACCGCACAGGCCCACTGCTGCACAGAATTCCACTGAAACATGAAGGAAATGTGTTCCCCTTATTCATTAAACACAAAACCATTGTGGCACTCCACAATACTGAGAAGAGAATCAATAGCTACACAATGTTGGCTTACTACCCACTGATATATATCACAGGCAAGTAGTTCAAATAGTTGTATCGCAGAACAGAGGTAGGGCTGGGTTATTATTTAGACGCAGTCCTCTCAGGTAATGTATGCATTCTTTTGCTGTGCAATCCAAGAGAAAAACTACAACCCCGAGGCTTTTAAATTTGCTATAGTAACTCATCAATTACAAAGTTAAAGCACACGCCACTCATGAATCTAAAAAGCTTCAAGGCTAAAACAAAGAAATTACGCAAAGCAAAAGCGAGAAAGTAAGAGACGGTTTAAAATAAACCTGGGTGTGTGTTTTAACATGGTAACAAGTTCTGAAAGAATCAGAGAGCTTGTTTTCACCGCTGACGATTTGGAATTCAGGCTGCAATCCTTCATTTCTCTATTTTTTGTTTAAATGGGTCACTCAACATTAGATTTTACTCGCTTACAAACTGGAACCGTTGAGTGAGTAGAACCCTTGAGCTGTAAAAAGGTTGTGTTTTAGGGCTGCTACATATATTGAAGTAGAATTTGTACCACAATATAGCATAGTGTGATTGACAAATTGCGCAGGCGTAAATTTAATTTATTTATATTTAAAGACTTAAGGAAATATAACAGAAACACTTATTGCCAATCAAAAACTATTTTGTTGATGTTTTTTATTTTGCAGTATTGCATTTTTGTGTAATATTTTTTATTTGATAATACGAACAATAAAATCGTGATCAATCAATCATTGAATTGTCAGTGTGGGGATATGGTTTATACAAAATAAATAACTAAATAAACATTTTATTTAAATGAACACTTTAGAATAGGCACCAGGGCTGCACGATATTGGGAAAAAGTTACATTGCGATATATTTTTTTTCCTGCGATATACATAGCGATGTGTACAAATGTATTTATGTTTAACAGGTTTTTTGAACTGCTTAAAAATCAATTGCATTTGTTGCACAGCTCTGGGATGGCAATTTGAGAAAAATAAGTGCGTGACGGCATAACATAATTCTTGTCAAGCGATCATGTTTGTAAAACCCTGCTTGGTGACCATGTTTATTGGTACCATGTCTTTCGCAAAGTGAAATGTAATAGCATCAGTGACATCTTTATGCCGCTTTAGACGGCAATCTTATCTGGCTTTGCATTCGTCTTTACAGTACTGTGCCGAAAAGGTCGAACAAATTCGTAGTGTTTCAGCGAGTTGTGGCAACAACTGCCAGGCACTCCAGACAAAGCACATGTTTTTGGTCAGCATCATCCTTTTTGTATCCAAAATACTTCCATACGATCGACGTTGTGTTTCTCTTTGCGACCAAATCTTTCATTTCGGCACTTTTCTCCCGTCCCGCGCTCATTTCGCCATGCGCACGCAGAGACTGTAGGTGAAGCAACGTGTGCTTTGTAGTTTATAAAGAACCCTTAAATATGAGTTAATTACTTTATATTAGACAAATATAGATCCGTGAACAGAGAGTTTAGAAATATAGAAAGTACATTTTTGTAGCCCTAATAGGTAATAGCCAATTAATACGGTTTGTGCTCAATTAGCACTAATAAATGGTTAATATTCTAGTAATAATGTACGGATGCTAATAAGCGACTAATAGGTGTATCTGTAAAATAAAGTGTTATCAATATTTTTCCAAATTATTTAGCCCTAAAAATATGCTACACAAAAAAACTTCAAAGTAAATAATTATATAACATATGAGTGATAAAATTATTTCATGTTGCAATATATAAGGGTGGAAAAACATGTCAGATATGTGTTCCAGGAAGTGTTGACGGTATCAGTGCAACTGAAACTATTTAGTTCATTAAACATTGGAATTAGCTACATCACACCAATTAAGTATCTCTCGATTAGAGCGACAAAGAGTTCAGGCCACGCTTTAAACAACCTGCCAACTGTCCTGTTCGAGCGTGGCGATCCTCACCCACTCGCTCCCCGCAGCGCATCCGTTATCCAGTAACATCAACAGCAGCGGGGCGGGGGGATGGGGGGTTGGACGTCTAATGGAGTGCCAGCGCTAATGAGATGAATCTATCCATTATAATGCTTTAACGAGAGTAAATCTGCATGGCTGGTAATTAGTCCACGCCCCTGCATTAGCTCCACTCCTCGGAGGAGCGGCTCTGTCTTGTGCTGCCAGAGGACATCAGAGCGGCTGAATGCATTATGCTCCAGATGCTGCGAATTTTCATCATTTAGATGTGTTTCCATCAGGGAGCGGATTGATCAGGCACGGTCACGGCGGATAAGAGCACAGCATAATGACAGGCCGGGAAGGAAAACTGCTGGCGTTGTTCAAAAAGAAACCCCATTAAGCAGCTCCCGGGTTGCTAAGCAGACACGTACGGCACAACTATTTAGAGCTGCTGCAAAGCACTAGTGGCTTTACAGGAGCACAGGCATTGTAAGATTGGAGACAACGCTCGCGTGATTCAACAAGCATAATCAAAGGCTTAACAAATCAGACAGGTGCTAATTGCACTGAGTAAGTGAGAAGCAAACTGCACACTTCCCTCTAAGTTGAGCCAATACTAGTGTTGTGTGTACGACAAATCTTGTTTTTTCGGTGCTTTTATTTAAAGGAGATTAAAATGAGTATTGGCAAACACTGCTCAGCCTGATTAGAACTCATTGTCTACTTGAGCAGCTCAGCTTTCTGTTGAAGGGTCAGAAAGCAACATTAGAGAATGTTGCAAGCCAGATTTGAACTCAGACTGTCTGCATAAGCACACAGCTTTCCGTTGAGCCATAGCTCCAACACTCTAAAAAGTCATTTCTTTTAGTTGTTTATCATTCAAAGGACATGTCCTGTTTTATGCGTTTGTCTCTTTCAATTAAAGCACTGTATGAGTACAGAAAGTAATAAGAGGAGTAAGACTAGCGTGTGTTGCCAGCCACATTAAAATGACATGGTCTGCATGAGCAACAGAGCTCATCACTAAGACAAGGCTACTTCTTACAGGAATGACCTCTTCTAAATGAGCACTGACAAACTCTTCTTCAACCTCAGCAAAACAATAAAACATTTGGTCTGAACCCTATTACCTCACTGACTTTCATTTCAGCCGCCGGACTCCGGAGTGTCTAAATATTCGGTGTATGGTGAATACAGCTCATCTAAGCCTTTCTCAAATGACGTCCTTGCACTAAAAAAAAAAGTGTTCTGAAATGGGCAGATTAGATTAGCGCTAGGAAGCTTTGATCTAAAGCTCGCTGGCTAGCTTTGATCTGCACAAGCAGCTCTTCACCATGACCAGAACACAATATGAGCCTATTTCACTTCCATTTGTATCAATTCTATGAGCATATACGACGATGAGGAGCTCTGCTCACCGTCACTTGCTGCCATTTATCCCTAATCAGAGTCACTTCAAGTCATGAATGGCGGCAGTGTTCCTGAGGGAGAAATGACCATCAAGGGCTTGGAGATCAGAGCGGCAGACTTCAAATGGAGAACATATTTACCTAGAAAAGCATGTGTGGAAACACATGATGGCTGAAAAGTACAATTATTAAGCGAATGCCAGACCCACAAGGTTAAAAAAGCACATAAAAAAAAAGCTGAGCCAGGTGGACCGTCCATCCAATGAATGGTGACATACTGTAAATGAATTCCACCAGCTCTGCTCATGTGGCCATAAATAAAGATTTTAAAATGCTAAACAGGAAAACGTCTGCCTAATTAACATTAACAATTAATCTGATCCAATTAAGTTGCCTTGACAACCAGACACATTAAGTAGCCTTTCCGAGATCCATTTCTTTCAGCTAATCATGATTCAATTAATCAGCGCCATTAACATTAGCATGAATATGAATAGGCTCTTGTTCACTTGAGCCGACCTGCATCAGATTTGTAAAATTCCCTGGGCGTTACTTTTCAAGTGTAATTTTGAAGGTTATAAGCCTCAGACAGAGTCACTGTTCCTCTGGCATATATCCAGATTTGCTCTTGTATTTTGAAAATGCAGCTATAATTATAATTGTGAGAAGATACAAGCAGAAATGCTCGAGCCACTGCTAAAGAAACACGCGCTTTAGTCACTTATTTTTAGTGTTGCATTCCAGGCATATTTTAATTAGATTTTTATTCTATTAACCTCAATGTTTATGTCAAATTATGAGATCAAAGCTACTAGAAAAGTGGAAATAACCTGAGGTTTCTCTTCTGACGTTTTAATGAAGGCGATAATTTGAAGTGAACGTCTCTGAGAACGCAAGACCCCCAGGCCTTCACCTCCCACATTCAAAGGTCAGGAAAAGAGCAGCAGCAGAAATAACGATGTGAATGCAGTTAACGACTGTAGGGCCCGATGAGTGTCAGTGAGCGTGGTCTGAGGCCAAAGGAAATCATTGAGCGTACCTGGAGGAAGGTTGGGTCTTTTCCTCTTTTTGCTGTTTTCTGTTCCGTTTTCCAGAGGACAGTCAGAGACCAGAGGACCATTGGAGCTGTTGAATTGCAGGGGTTCGTTGTTTGTGGCGGGGTCAAAGGGGAGCGGATTCAGACCTGTAAAGGGAAAGAACAGATAAAATTGGTAAAGCACGGTAAGCACGCACATAAATGTTGCACAGGTGCACGGCCCAAATAAGAAATGCGCTGAGATTTCTAGAGATTCATTCGATTTTGCATGTTGTCGTAATGGCTAGTTGGGACAAGCTCGCAGCTCGGATTAACACGGACCTGTTATCATGCGCCGCGGTGTCGCGCGTACTGTAGTTACGACGTGGTATAAGATCTGAACTGAAAGCATGAACCGTGGCGATTTCAATGCAAAACTGTCAATTCACTGAAGTGCTTCAAAACTGGCGGTGGCAACCCGCCAAAATAAAAGCTTGCTAATTTTAGATTGGAAACTGATGATAATTTGTATAAAAACTTGATTTATTTTATTTTTCTTTTATTATTATTAATGTTTAGTTGTGCTATTTATGTAGCAGCAAAATCTCATTTGAAAATTATACTATATACAAAAAAACAAATACAAATAAATAATCAAATCCTACAAATGTTTAGATGGTAGTAAATATGTATTTATTGTGCTGTGTATAAATGAGTCCTTCTACATTAATCATGTATTTTAGGGCCTTGGCATAAAAAAAAAAAAAAAACCCAAAACAAAACAGAAAAACCTTGTTCTAGGACATTTACTTGATATGAAACCTTATGCATACTAGAAAAAGCCTCTTGCATATCTTACAGATCTCATGAAACAGCGCAAACGCTTCCTTGGATTTTCTCATTACAGCAGCACAGCAATGTCCCAAGAACCCCCTTCCCCTCTTTTTATGTGCGCTCCTGCTGTTTTAATGTGTGCTAGGCCTCAGCTGTGTACGGTCAAGAAACAGTCAGTGGGCAAGTGGGCTGAAGCAGTGACTAAACGTACCAACGTGAGGTAGAACTGATTAAAAGTTTCCTATGTTTCTGTCTGGCCTGCTAGAGAATGATTCATGAAGTGAGGACAGAAATGGCCCTTTAAGACTAATTTAATGGTGCAGCTTCATTTCAAATGGCGGCATATTTCTGCTCTGAAAGCCACAAAGACAGGATTATCCACACACACACACACACACACTCTCTGCCTCATTCTTTATTAACCCCTCTGTGAATTCCATTACAGAAATTGACTGCAGGTTCTGATGCTAAATTAGGAAACGTTCTTGAGACAGCAATCGATACCTAAGGACTCCCTCCATTTCCGTTCTAGACATGCACAAGGACTAGAGAAAGACAACAAAACCATCCAACGAAAGATGGATTTGATAATAAAACACGACAAGACTGCAAAGATCCTAAAGATAATAAATTAAAGAGAGAGCTTTAGCGATAACAATACATGTCAGTTTGTGGCTATATTTAAACAGACTGTCAGCTTCACTGGCTATTACAGTTTAAACATTCAACAATATCAATTAAAACAAACATCCCATTAGATTTTGCACATACTAATGTAGAAAATATTCTTTAAATGTACATCTTATTAAAAAAAAGATGTGTCCATTTTACAAAATAAGTCCTTAAAAGTTACTAGTATGTCACTAACTTCCTGTCCTGGTATACAGCAGCGTGCGCCACGTGCTGTTTAGAATACAGAGTGATGTCTGAGATATGCATGCTGGCCTGTTTTCATGAAATATTCATCACGGTTCTCGGTTTACATTGTTTTTGCTTGCCATTATTTGCCTGAAGGATACAGAAGTGTGGGGCTGGGGGGCTGTCACTGCATATCCTGTATGATGAGAGAGATACAGAGAGATAGAAACAGAGTACCAGCCTGACACAGAGTTCAGAGGGCACAGCTCAAAACTCTGCGTCATGATCTGCCACATCTGCCCTCTGCAGTGCACAACCGAAATGCGTGAGATAGCAAAGACAAAGGCAAGACTGTAGCAACAATGGGATCCGAACGCAGGAGGAGGAGGCAACTGAGTGTAAAAAAGCAGATAAATAAAGTAGGAGATGGAATTTGTGACCGTAGAGCAGCGCCGCATGAGAATGACAGCACGAGAAGAGACTGAAAAACAGGGTGGCTGAAGACTAATTTAAACAGCGCTGAAGCTCTCGCTGATGCTGCAGGAGCGAGAAGTCCTTGGCATGCAACGAGCTGTTAATGACATGTTCTGTAATGATGCAGTTGGTCCAGATCAATCTTGTCAATGACATCACCTGTTAGGGCCGGGCGGGAAAGTTTAGTGACTTTTTCATTCATAGATTTAGGAAGTTCGAACAGTAAAAACATTGTTTGTTAAAGCTGTATTGACCAGGCATAGCTGCTGGTTACTCTGCCACTCAAACACAGACAAAACAAACCGTCACTGACAATAATACTCCTTATACAGGTACAGTGAGAGCAGACTTTTGAGTCTGCAAGCCAGTAAATCAAGACGTGCAGAGAGCTGCCCATCTAGGGGTCCATGAACCTTGCGTGACCCCTAATAGCTCTCCAGGCGCAGAGAGCATATATCTATGAATGACGTTTCTTCGGCCCATGTTGGACAAATTTTGTTCATACATGCCGAGAGGAAACCACCACCCATGACAGAAAAGAGGCACATAAACACTAACCGTGCAGACAAGGGCTATATATTATGGAAAAAGCATGGAAAAGTCAATAATTGAAAGAACATCCAGTTCTGCTGAGTTGAGAATGACCGATAACTAAGCTAAATTCAATCTGAAGATCTGAATACCTGATCGCCAGCAGCATCCCCCCCAAAAAAATAGATTAGTAGAGGCAGACAAAAAAGGAATTAGGTTGCTTTCTGGCTCTGACACCGCTCTCTTGCTGCAGATGGAAATGCTTCAATAGAGCCGCTGATGAGATTTAAATGAGTATTACTGTTCCTGCTCCTGATGGCCACAGAGGAGAAAAGACGGATGCAGATCACATACTCAGCGCAGCAGCGGGATAACTTGCACAACACTCTCTTATCTTTGAAAGAGAGAGAGAGAGATGAAGTGGAAGATGAGGAGCGATAGATGTGACTGAGGAGGAGGGGGGTTCTCTAGTAAATCCGAGTTGGGAACTCGCAGTCAGCCGGCGGCCTCTGACACCAAATGAGACTCATGCATTTATGGATGCGTACGGGCAACGGATTTGATGAATGTTTCTCTATCTGCAACCTAAGACAAGTGATCCGCTAATGTGTTTATTCACATGTATAACAGCATCCCGAGGCAGAACGGTGCGCTTCGCATCAGGTGTGGCGTGATGAAACCGCTCACTCTTTGCTTCTCAATCACATTACCATCACAACGTACCACTGCGCTTCAGACGTGTTCCTGCCATCGCCATCTGTCCTCTGGGTCTTGATTTGGGAGAGGACTGTGTGTGCTTATGAACAAGACAAGACTGTTTGAGGGAGGAACATAATCGCCTCTGCGCTCTTCTACCCACAGTGCAACAGGGAAATGTCACCGTGTAAAGAGGAGAAAGTTTCCTTCTTTATTCTGTTTACTGCCTCTCTTACAAGTTCACACAAAGACTCAGAGCGCATCAGGGACCAAAACCTCTGACTTGCGTGGATCCATTAAATAAAGCAATTCTTTGTGTTTTCCCTCATGAGGGTTTTGCGTAAGCTGCTGTGAACTGTGTCAGAAGTTGTCACGATACCTTCATAATGTCTTGTGGTGTGCTCGCAGCGAAACTATCACAATGCCAAGTATTATTGTTGTTAGTCTCTCATAGCAGAGGCCGAATGTTATGCCTCTTCTGTTGTTTTATTAAATGTTTACAGCTACACTAAAAAGGTGTCCAAATTTGGCTTAGTGCACTTATCAAAATGCAAAAGGCTTTTAGTATTTAACTACTAAAAGTGTTGCTGCAATAAATGTTTCCGAGCTAAACGCAGCACTGTGTTCATTTGCACACAAGCAGCTCGCATCTCTGAAAGGCTCGGTTCACAGCAAACTCGGGTAACACTTTACATCAGTAGTCCACTTCAAATATTCTACTAAAAGGAAGTTACTTTGCAGCTACATATCAACTAACAGCCATTATACTGACTCCTTAATGACGGGTACACAACAATATCACTACACACTGGCTATTAGAATCTTTGCAAGTATATGTCAACTTATTCTAATAACCCTAAAACTACCCTAACAGTCTACTCTGAGAGTTAGTAGACAACTTGCTGCAAAATTAATAAGAATTACTATATATATAGTTACTTATAGTCTTAACATGTCTAAAGCCCCGTTCACACCAAGCACGATAACAATAAAGATGTAGTTCTAAAAATCAAAGAATAGCAGTGACATCATCACAACTATAAGGATAAAGGCACAGAAAAACTACATCACTGAAAATGTTTTTTTTTCCAGCTGATGAATGATAGAAACATTGACAACCAATCAGAATCAATCCTGCTATCACGCACTGGAGAATTTAAAGTGGCAAATATAGTTATCATGATCTTAAAGGAACACTCCACTTTTTTTGGAAATAGGCCAATTTTCCAACATCCCTAGAGTAATACAGATGTGTTTTACCATTTTTGAATCCATTCAGCCGATCGCCGGGTCTGGTG
>JAUMHP010000016.1:5209874-5225288 GCA_032361065.1 Enteromius trimaculatus
ATGACGGCTCACTCAGGGCGGGTCTGAGGTAAGACACCAGTTGAGTCTGTGTGACACGCTGCTGTCAATCAACTATTGTGGGAGTGGCCACACTGGCATGCATTGTCTTGATTTCATGAGCTCCGCTAGATGCACACCAATGGCACTTCCTTGCATTGTTGCTGATCAAAGACACAAAGATATTTGTTGGTTTAAAGCTGTGTTTTTGCTTCATCAAAATTCTGCTCAATATTTTGACCATGTTTCATTTCTATGTCCTATCAGTTATTTGTAACAAAGCATGTTTTATAATTTCATTTAAAGATCTTTAACAGATCTCTATTAACATCTATTAGATATTTAGTCGTTCAAAGTCATTTCGCCTTTTTTTACATTTATATTAAGTAAAACCGTTAAATTTAATCTTTAATCAAATCCCAAATGAAGAAGAATTTGTAATACTGTATTTTAATATTTTATGACACCTACATTCTTTTGGAACATTAAAAATGTATCATTTGTTGTTTACTGCTTTATTACTTATTCTGATCAAATAATCGATAATTTTAATATTGGTGCAAAACTAAAAATTAAGAAAATGTAAATAATGAAATGCATTTTTTTTAATGACATTGGCTAAATAGGAGATTATATGTGGTTCATCGTGTCATTTTGCTATTTAAATAAGCACAACTGTTGCGTCAACTGTCTAAAGGAATAGTTCACCCAAAAATGTTTGTAACCAGGCTGTTTTGGTCACCACTGAACTTTATATATATATATATATATATACACACATCTTCCTTTGTGTTCAGAGTGAAAGTGCTCAAGAGTGAGTAAACAATGACAATTTTCATTTTGGGGTGAACAACTCCTTAAGTTCCTGTTTTTTCCCCAGAAGTTAAGCGGTTTTTCTGTTTGTTTTTCTCCCTAGAAGGATGTAGAATTTGTATGTACAATTCAAAACCACATATTTTGGTTTTTACATACTTTCACTTTATTTACTTATTTGAACTATGCATGAGCTACTGTACATTGTATGGTATGGTGTGTTGATGTTTTTGTAAATACTGTTACTATTTAAAATACAATTTCTTTCCATTCTTCTAAAATAGATATGCTCTCTTGGCCAAAAGAATGAGCATGTTGTGGAAGCCCACATCAGTTGTTCTCTTGTCAAACACTGCACGTCAGCGAGTCATAAGAACAGCTGTTTGAAGCATGCGAGTCGTCTGCTTGTGTGAAAGAGAGAACTATTCAGAACATGTTACTAATACCTTACACTTGGGCACTTGTCAGGTTGGTTTCTCTCTCTAGCTTTTGACCTGATACCCTGCTTAATGCCTTTTAAGCCTCTGTGACACCCACAAGCACAGAGTTTGAGAATGGCTGGGCTAACGTGGGCTCAGACAGGGGCCTAATGTTAATCTCAGTAAACAAAGCTGTTTGGCTCCTGACTGACAACTTTAATTGTAATACTCTTGGATGCCGACTGCTATGAAAAGCCCATCAAACAATGTCTAATTAAAACGGGCCAAGCATCTGGGGCTGATGCAGCCTGTCGATTATTGTTTAAAGCAGAGCGGCCAGAGCTGGGTAGATTATTAACCAATTATCGATTCCAAATTACATCACAAAAACTGGATTCACAATTAGTTACAGTACACATTTTAGCTAATATGTTCAGTCTACTTTTGAACTAACTTGTTTATCACACTGATTTAAACAGGATAATATTGCACCATATTGACATAAAAATAACATCAGCTGCTGCAATGTTGAGAAAAAAAGCTTCTGAAAATCAAAATGATTTCTGTAAATCTGTGGCATATCAATTTTCTGTGCAATATAGCTTCATCAATGTGCAACGTTGAAATATTGAGAAAACACTAAACATTTGAAATAATGGAAATTAATAAATACTCTATTTAGAATAGTAATAATGTGTTAATGTGTGGATAATATTGAAAGTAATAAAAAAAAGTCACTGTAGTCTGATTACAAGCATTCTGCGTTATAATATAATCTTACTACAAACACTTGTAATACATATAATCCAGATATCAGTTACTACCAGCACTGAGAGCTGCACAAAGACATCATCAAGACATCTCGAGCAGCCTTCTTAGGTGTGCTAAATATAAAACCAGAAACTTGCAAATGTGGGAAAAACGCAGCGTTTGCCAGTGATGTTATTTGGTTGGTTGCCAGGTTTTTGCTCTGCAGTTTAAAGCATTGCTATGCAAATCTCTCTGATATTCGGAACTGTAAATATTCCCAGGGACAGTTTTTTCCCATGCATTTCATCGTCCACTAGGGGAAAGGCTTCTAAAGAATTTCCAACATGCTCTCCTGTAGTGCTCCAGGTAATAAGACTTGAGGTTATTCAACAACTGACTTTCTTGAATAATTCTTAGAACAATTTATTTTTAGCCGGAGAGGAAACTGGAGGCTGGTAAACACTGACAGCATGCAATTAAACTGCTTGTTCTGTTCGGCAGAAACATTTTTTGTGTTAATAACAAAAAGGTAGCATTACTTGTCATTGACAACTTTTATATAAATGACCTGCCAGAAAGCGTGACACACACGGCAATGAAATGTGGTCCGAATGAGGGATTGCACGACACAGTGCATCGATTATCAACAGATGAGTGATGCATTTATTTGGATCGTAAGACTGCTCCTTTAATACGACATAACGCAAATGAGCAATACCTCCAAACTTTAATAGACATTAGGGCTAATTTGTGCAGCATCTGTGACCCTATCTGAGGAACGTTAATAATGGCTATATTTATTACAGCAGATAATTGATGTCTCTGTGCATTTCCTTATAATGCTTTTAATCAGCGATTTGCACGACTGAAACTGGATTTTATTCTTCATCTCCAATTGGTTACAACACAATACAGACATAAAAGTAGAGCATAATTAACGTGCTGGCATAACCTACAACGCTGGCCTACATAACCACAAAACAGCTTCTTTATAAGCAGAGCAAAGTAAAAAAAAAGTTGTGTTCACAGCTTCGCACCATCCCAATGAGCATTAAATATAGTGGGCTAATCTGCGTGAGTGTGTGTGTTGATGGCATATCTGTTGGCAGCAGGAATAATTATTCTGCGTATTGTAATACTCTGCATAAGCGAACTAGAGGACAGGGGCTTCCTGAAAAGCCCACACACTACTCAGAAGGACGAAAGAATTATGCAGCAAGAAACAATTTAACTCTTAGGATGTTTTAGAACACCGTATAGCAAAGATATGAAATATAAAGGACAACTGGACTGTATCCCATCTGAACCAAAGGTCATATTATTACAAGTAAGGCCATTTCTGCCACTGAATTCAAAGAAAAAAGGTAATCGCAATGTCTTAATCTCACAATTCCCCCTTTTATGTCTTAAAACTGCAAGACATCAGCATTAAATAACAACAGAACTGCAATAACATTAGTTAGCAACTTGAACCGTAGGACTGTCCAAGTAGGAGAACTGAAGATATTGAAGCATGCAGCTGAACTAAAAATTCATTCAAAATCCATATACGCTACTTGAATTAAAACATGTTACCTTCAATAATTATAATAAGTAGCCTAAACATGTTAACCATTCCACTAGATATAGAATCTTTTAAATTATAAATCGTTTTTAATCTCAAGTTCAATCAATAAAAATAAGATATTAATGCCATTTCAAGCTGATAGCAAGGTTACGGCCTTCTGTCATTAAAGAGAGTTAAAACTCACAGACACATTAATTATTCTGTTTTGATTAAAATGAATGTTTTATTTAAGTGAGAACAGGGAAATCCTATATGCACGGCAATGTTGGTGTTATCACATGATTAAAAAAATATGTTATATATAAACACACCATCAACACAAAGTTCTTAATAAAATGAATTCATTATGTATTCTGAATATTTTTAAGCTTGCACAATAGCAGACTTCTGTGTTAAGTGCACTTAATTAAATGATACTTCAATAAATGTCCCATATTAGCATTTGAACACAGCCGCCTGTCAGTCTGATGACACGTTTATTTCCCAGTCGGTCAAAACTGTCGTTTGAGCGCGATTGAAAATACATCAAAAAAGTACATTAAAGATTTCGGTAAGTAAAGAATTTAAGTTCTGAATACAACACAGCAAAAACCTCAGTTATCAGATAAAACAAATTGGATAGGACAGCTTCTCGGGGAGCGTGTGAACGCAAAGACACGTCACAATTACAAGCCCCAGACAGCCCTGATCACTTGAACTGCGATGGCGGAAATGCAATTTCGTAAAGGAAACTTGTGAAATTTGTGAGCTAGGCACTTGTAAACGAAGATTTGAAATGAGTTTTAGGCCGCGTGCTGAACAAGCTCAGTTTCAGGAAAAATTATTCACCATTTATTAGTGTGAAGCAAGGAACTCTGGGCTCAGAGTCTGCTGGGATATTACACTCGTCTTTCATGAGCTTCCCTCGTGTTTCTCTGCGACGAGCTTCCAGGAGCTTCAGCGATGGTGCGCTTTATATGGATACTTCATAATCAGCCAGAGGCGAAAAAGACACTGCTCTTTGAAAATAAGCACCAGAGCAAATGAATGCATGTGTGACCCAGGAGCAAAAAAAAAACCGCGCACCCGTTGTGCCTTGACAAACAAATTCTCCCACGAACACGCTAATTAATTACCACCGAGGGCTGTAACGTACAGTAATGGGGTCCTATAGCCTGCTAACACATATGCCACTTATTTATTGCAGTCAAAATAATGAGAAAGACAATAATCGCCATGCTTACGGTTTATGAGCGCGTTTTAAAAGGGGCTCTAGGATCTTCATTTTTATGCAAGACTGTTAATCAAAACTGAATGGGCCGGAAGAGTTTGTGACAGAAAATCCAGTAACTATGCACATTCTGCCGTTGATCGGTTACAACAAGTGCATCTATACACTCACATTAATATCAGGTTGACACTAGTGTAATGAAACAATGCTAAGGTAGGATCTTAGCGGAGCAGCTAATCTAATCCGCACACTCGCCTGTCAAGCTACTATGTAATCATTGTTAATTTATGTCACGGATCAAACCTAAAGGTTAAACATTGATTACTGTGTGTTGATTTACAAGGAATGGCTGCAGCCCTTCAATTTACCTTTGGTGTGCCTGCCAGCCCGGTTAAATGGGTTACAACAGCCACTGGAGTTAACCGCTAGCATACTGTAACATATATAAACTACACATTTAATGTGGAGAGTCAACAGAATATTTAGTGGAATGCTGATGGAATGGAAGCTGTGTGGGTTGAACGTGCAGCAAGTTCAATGTCATATAGGGTTTTAAAATCTGCATGTTTTCCAGAGACATCCAAGTAAACAACATCATAATGATTATTAGGACTGCGGTCTATTCTGCCGTGTAATCACTGATGTGTGTATGTGTGCATGCAGATAGGGTGGGATATATTAGGCAGCCAGTTCTTGATTTCAAAGTGTTGGAAGCAGGAAAAATGGGCAAGCGAAAAGATCTGAGTCAAATATCGGTGGCTGGATAACTAGATCAAAGCACCTCCAAAATGGCAGGGTGTGGGGTGTTTTTTTTTTTTAAATGTAGTGGTTACCTAAAAAAGTAATGCAGGAAGGACACTGGTGGACCGCTATCAGGGTCACGGAAGGCCCAAGGCTCACTGATGCACGCGGGGAGTACAGATGAGCTACTGTAACTCAAACTGCTGAAAAACTTAATGCTGTGTCAGAAGTAGTGATAAGAATCGGGGCCATCTCCTTAAGAAATACACTACAAAATCAGATTCCAGAGAAGTTTTTAAACGTTACCAAATGTGGCTTTTGACAAATTCTTAGGAAGTGTTCAAATGTGTTATTTTTTGTTTAAGAAGAATCTTACAGTCCTTATCTTGCTTAATATTTGTCAGCTCTTGCTGAAAATTCACTGATGAACTCAATGAAAAACATTTCAAGACTTATCTTATTTTGTTTTAGTTTTTTTTTGCACTGCCTGTAGATTATCTTAAATCATAATAAACAAACATTACTGTCTGGACAGGCACTTGGTTTTGAATGGTTACTATTAAAGAGCCCATTATAAGCCTATCTGACTCGTTTTTATGGAGTTGTTCAAATCGTCAAAAGGCACACAAAACACAGTCCTAGCATGTATGTGTGTAGCTAGTCCTATTTTGCAATATTTTGTTACAATTTATTTGAAATAACCTAACATATTTCATAAAATCAGTGTTTTGGGATTTAAGGGTGTACTCACACTAGGAATGGTTGCCGTATACCGGGCCCGAGTACGATTGTCCCCCCTCCCGCTCTGGCCTGCACTCACATAGGGTTTCAGCATTCGTGCCAGAGCATGTTTACGTCATTATAGTGTGACGGGTTCAGGATAAACAGGAAGAGCAGAACCTGCCGCACCCGAGTCTAACTGAACAATGCTCTGGTACACCTCTTCCAAGCGGGCCAGGGACGGCTAAACGAACCTAGCCCGGGCACGGTTCGGAGCACTCATCCTAATTAAATGGACTGCAAATGTCAACTGCACTCGGGTACGGTTCAAACCGCCAAGTGTGAGTACACCCCAAGACATGTCGAAGGCTATCCTAACTTTAAGAAGTTAATCACGATGAAAAAAAAAGAAAATCCTTAAATTAACTTAACTTAATTTTAAGACTTTAACAGTCCAAAACACATTAAATAAAGTGCTTGCAAGCAAAAAAAAAAAAAGCCCCTCACACAGCTCCAGGGGTGAATAAAGGCCTTTGTAAGTGAATACATGCATTTTTGTGAGACAAAATATCCATGTTTCCATATTTTCTCACTTCCGCTGCCTGTATGTGTGCACTTTATGTTTTGGATTTTTAAAGAAACAGTTCACCTTATTTTGGTGAACTAAGAAGTTTTTTTTTTCTCTCTCTCGCTCTCTCCCTCTTTTCAGAATGTTTTGTGAATCTAGCCCCCTGGACCATGGAGCGAGAGGAGAATTTTGAATGGTTTTATAAATCATTTTCTTTTAGATCAGGTGAAGGCCAGGTGTGTCGGCATTGTTTATGGAGGAAAGAGAGAGAGGAAAAAGGAAGGCGGACAGTGTGTTTTATGACCTGACCAATGCTCTGCTAGGAAACCTTGGGTCCTGCATTCATGTGGATGTTACTTTGACATGCACCACCTACCTAAAGATCCTACAACCTTCATGGCAGTAGTGTTATCTGAAGGCAGTGATCTCTTTCAACAGGACAACGCATCTGCCATACTGCAAACACTGTTCAGGAATGGTTTGAGCACATGACCGAGTTCAAGGTGTTGCCTTGGCCTTCAGATTTGCCCACTTCTGAATCCAACTGAGCATCTAAGGGATCAATCCATGGAGACCCCAACTCACAACCTACGGGACCGCGTTTTTAATGCTTCAATTGTTTTGGCAGTACAATAGGGGATCTACCCAATATTAGGTAGGTGCTTTTAATGTTGTAGTGTTTGCTTAGTCCACTCCACTGTATAGATTTGAAATAAAATCTCCAGTGATGTGTGCAGGAAAGTTTGAATAATACAGGAAACCCCTGCTCTAATAAAAATGGTCTGACAAGAACATTCTTTGTGACCCTAGAGCATGCGGCCTGTGGAAAACAGCTAAATTACTTTTTCAGGGCTTTTAACCCAAGCCATTTAATCCCACAAAGTTTAGAGTCATTGTGGAGAGCAGAGCAAAATGAGACGTCTCTAAATCACTGCAATCCCCCGTCCCTCAGCTCTGATCCCAGCCGCTATTAGTTGGCCCCTCGGAGACAACAGCACCAGCCGTACGGGACTATTACGGATGACCACACATGCATCACAAATGAAAATACCAAAATCCAATAAATCCTCGCATATGGGTGAGGGGTGAATACATTTACAACATGTCAAACAGACGGATTTGGCATTAGTGAAAAGAGTCTGTGGATATATTTGAACTATTTTTCACCAAACTGACCCGTTTCCTTTCATCATAGGTTGAAGATTAAAAATCGAAATGCTGCCTCATTAAAAAAACACCTGGAGGATAAAAAGAGGATCTAAATTAATGCCACTAATAGATAATGTTTAATTGCACGAGTTTGATAAGCGGCATACTAACATCCAGACCTAAAGAGCGCTGCAGATCAATAAAGTGTTTTATTTAAAATATCAAATACTGTGTCGCTACGTACTCATCTTCATGTTGTTCCAAACCGAATGCTGTTATATAATCTATTCTATAAAAATTCTATTTAAACATGAATCCTACATGTTCCGTGTCTCTTCGTGAACTAATTAATTACGGAAACGCCTACTTCATCTACTGATGTGTGTGCCACTTGCAATGTTTTCAGCATCTGCTGTCTTTCTAAACAAGGACATAAAGACATGAACATCTCGAGTCACTTTACAAGGATTTCACAAAATAAAACACGGCGATTTTTAAATGGAGCACTTCACAGCACTTCAACCTCGGCACAGTAATATCATCACTCCTTGGTTGTATTGACGGAAAGGAGAGGGAGAGGAGGAGTTTTCAGGAGTGATGATATTACTGCGCAGAGGTCAAAGTGCTTCGACGTGCTCTTCCGCCATAGTAGTCATCTTTTTTATTCGCTTCGAAAATTGGTCACCATACTTGCTCATGTAACTAGTCATGTAACCGTCAATAAATAGGGAAACGTGGAAGTGGTTGGTGGTTTCTAAAATGAATCCCTGTTTGGATTCTAAGGAATGAATGGAGCTAACATAGTGGCGCCGCATATGGACATATATGGACATTATGTATCAGCTCGCTTAAGTTGATATGGGATATGGAAAAACTGCGGCATTTTCCTTTAATTCAACCATTAAAAGAGAGACCAGAAAAAAATTTATGGCAAAAATGTAATCCAGAACAATTAAAGTGTGAACATATTTTTGGAAAAAAATAAAATTCAGATAAAACGGATTTCTTTAGGCCCTATAATTATTTTTTCCACAAAACATGAAAAGGAGACATTTCCCCTTCGAAGTGTACTGTTTTATCCCATTCATAAATCAGACTGAAATGATTCCTTCGTGAATTGGACTGATTCTCATGAACTCAATGTTGCAGAAGTTCTTGTGTCAACAGCTTACTGAAGGGGAAGATCAGAACCACCATTCTTCACAAAGCTTCATGGTTTTTCTTTTTGTCAGCTTAATAGCTGTGATCACAGCAATCTACCATTGTATGGAAAAGGTCTATGCAATTCTAAGAAATGGTGGAACAGAAGAAGGAAATTCACACTTTGCATGAGCATCGGGCTGATAAAAGTCCTCTGAATGTGTAAATGAAGCCAGCTGTTCTGTCTGCAGGGGCTAAAGATATCCTCCTATCTCTACGGATTTGATTTTCCAGGTGTTTTTTAAGGGCGCTGAGCTTTAAAAGCTTAGCTGAAAGATTATGATAGTTGTGTTAGTACTTATGATCCACATCACGTGATCAGATCGTAAAAAAAAGAGCAGACTGAGAGAGAAAACCAGGCGTTTGTCATCATAGTCGCTTCATGTCACTGCATTCAGAATTCATCACCAAAATAATGGTCTGGATCCCTCAGTGACTAATATTCACATTGATTTACTGTCCATGAGAAATATTTGTTGTTTATGGGTGGGGGAGTTCGGACAGCCCCTCAATCATGTTAGGAGCAGGCTGGTAATTCAATTTTCGAACTGAAATGAACTCTGCGGGCTGATGTCGCTGTACCTTAAACCTAACAAAACAGATTTTACAGAGCAATGATACACCGCTGACATTTTATCGGTTTCAGATTGATGCCGCTTTCAAGATTCAAAAAACAAAACAAGATACAAATGGAGATATTAATTACAGAGCAGAAGCTTTGTTAAAAAAGTAAAAAAAAAATAAAAACTATATAAAAAAAAAAGGCACCTGTCCACAGAGCCTCGAGCTCTTATATTGAACTGAAACTTGTTGAATGTTCAGATAACTTTTCTGGTTTTCACCATGATCTGAATCACTGGAGGCACACACACTGTTCTTCCCATCCAGTATCTCAAGACTGATCTGAAACAACATTCTGATAAAAACACTGCTTTGGAGAAACATGGGAATGAATAAAGGAAAAGCTATTCCTTCAAGAAATTAGACGCACGATGGAGCACGAAACAGGTTAGTCTCAAACTACAGCCTCAGGCAGTCACTAAATTCCTTATGTACGCTACTGGTCAAAATCCTAGGGTTGGTAAGACAGTTTAAGGCTATTTTACCAACAAAAGCTATTTATTTGATCGTACTTACTGTAAAAATGTAATCTAGTGAAATAATGCTATACATTATCAAAGCCGAGTTCAGTCTTCATTGTCCCACAATCCTACAGATCATTATCTGATGCTGCTCAAGAAATATATCTATTAAATCATGTAAAAAAAGTAAATAATTATTTTACAAACTATTTTGTCATCTAAAATCTACATCGAATCAAAGTCATACGTTTAATTGATTTATGTTCCAAATTTGAAGTTGACATCAAAACAATTCAGGTTCCTATGAAATTTTATTTAATGAATATAGTTTTATTTCAAAAATGAAAATTCTGTCATCATTTACTCGCCTTCAAGTATTTCCAAACCTGTATGAATTTCCTTGTTCTGCTGAACATAAAGGAGGATATTTTGAAGAGAGTTTGTAACCAGGCTGTTTTGTGTCATCATTGACTGCCATAGTATTTTTTTTCTACTATAGAAGTCAATGATGACCAAAACAGGCCACTAAACTTTTAAGGCCAATTAATCTTTCTTTGTGTTCAGCAGAGCTAAGAAATTCATACAGGTTTGGAACTACTTGAGGGTGAGTACATGATGACAGAATTGTAATTTTTGGGAGAACTATTCCTTTAAGATACTACGTAAACTAGCAGCCTTTTTAAATACATTTTTCTTTCACAAATATATACATTTCTGTTACAATATTACTTCTATCACCAGTAGCTGCCACATACTAAATGTTAAGACCAATGATATGCAATTTGTTAATATATATATATATAAATTGTTGTAAAGTTTTGTAATAATATAATATGAACACTTGATACTGTCCAGGGGGAGGAGCCTGCTAAAAGACTTTAAAGTACCATTTCCATGGTAATGATTGCTATAATACGTGATACAGAGAGAGAAAAAAATGGCGTCAATTAATCTTGATAATCCACGTCAAAAAACTCAACTTAGTCAAAACATTCATTTCCAAGTATGCAGATATAGGCCTGTGATTCAAATGACATTGTTAAAAATAGCAAAGGCACCCACACGTTGCATCTGTGTATCTGTGTGAACTTCTCCTTCAGGGTTTGAAAGAATGAGTCTTTTAATGTTGCTATATTTATATCTCTCAGGGGATCGACAACAGTCACTCTCCTCATTCCCATTTCACACAAAAGAAAAGTTTACCCATGTTCAAGTCTAAGAGGATCTGAAAGAAGAGCGGAATTCAGACTGGAGCTTGACGTTACACGAGAACGAGCGATTAAAGCACAATGCAGGATAAACGTCTTTATCAGCACACCAACATATTTCCCACAGCGCTAGTGCAAACAAATCAGCAAAACTGTATGCAAAGAGATTTATGCAGATTGCCATGTCATGCACACAAAGCTTATTATTTCCAGTCTGTAAAACTGCACCTTGAGAGAGAGAAAAAAAAAAAGACCTAAATATTTTGACTGTCGTGAATTTCATCTTACCAAGCGTGAACTTTGTGGCTTGTGAAACTTTAGATAGATGTCCGAATGACTGCGAGAGAAATTGCACGATTCAATTTTCGACTGGGGATGAACTCTAATGAATTTCGTGGAGTGAATATAATGGCGCTACCTGACCGCTCAGGTTTCCAGGTGCCGCGGCTTAAAGACCAGTGGGAGAGTCGCCGCTCTGTTGCTCAATCATGCCGCCTCTGCAATAAACAGTGGGAGGCCAATTAGAGCATGGAGCTCTCGCTTGAGATGACAGGAGGTGATTCTCTGAGACCCCGATAAGGATTATTGCGGCTGAATGGCTATAACGCATAAATTATCAGGCTCTCAAGCACAACTCTTCAGGGAAAAGAGATCCCTGATTAAAAAGCACGGCCTGTATATGGGTTGATGAGCTGCACTGTCCAAACATTGCACGTGGCTCCTAAGAAAAATATCATTATTAGTGCTGGCTGAAGCGAGAAAGTGTATTGCTCATTCCAAGGGTCAAGGATCTGAACAAATAGCTACCCATTTGAATTAAGCACTTTTTTACCATCATTTATTCAAAAATGCACTTAAAGGTGAAGTTTGAATTAAAATTAAAAGTTTGCTGACATTTGATTGGCCATTTGCGATACAGATGTGTTTGTTACTTGAACAAAACACATTTGGAGAAATGTAGCATTTTCTCAACAATGCACTGAATGGGTGCCGTCAGAATTAGAGTCCAAACAGCTGTTAAAAACATCACAATAATCCACACCACTGCAGTCCATCAGCTCACATCTGGAGAAGTGAAAAGAGGTGTGTTTGCATGTTTCTGACTAAAATACAAATCTCTTATATCATCTCATTTAAAACTTTAGTGAGATTTAGGGGATTTTTTCACTAGAGGAAGCGTTATTTTAAATTGTGGACTCTTTTTTTAGGCCAGAAGTGACAGTTTAAAGTTGAAACATCTTATTTATTTGTTACAAACACATTTGGTTTGTCAAGATGTTAACTGATGGGCTGGAGTGGTGTGGACTGTAATGTAATCAGCTGTTTGGATATTCTGACGGCACCCATTCACTGCAGAGCATCCATTGCTGAACAAGTGATGCTACATTCCTTCAAAACTGGTGAAGAAGTAAACTCGTCTAAAACGCATCTACTAATTGGATGGCCTGATAATGAGTGCATAACTATATTATATTTATAAACGAATTTACACAATTTGAAAATAAAAATAATAACATTATTGTTCGTAGAATGGTTTAAACATGTAAAAAGCGTGAGAAATTTTTATTACAGTACTTTTTACTTGGCGGTTGTCATTTACTAGAGTCATTAAATTGGAACTTTTCTTGAAAATCGTATAAAAAAACCATAAGAAACAAACATGAGTACATCAAGTTTGTTTATCAAAGGCAAAGCCTGTTCTGATGGGCAGATGAAGACTACCAAACAGCCCTATTGATCGGTGACGCTGACATCAATTCCCATCTACATCTCTCTTATTTTCTAACTGCCCTTAAGGGTCAACAATCTATTGTGATGAGAGACACTACTGGCCCTTCACCAGCCGAGACAGAAAATAAATGTCTGCTAAATGGGGCTATTGTTTCAAACATTACCTGCAAAGGACAGCATGTGTGGCCCAAGGCTTTCAAAACACGTTCCACTGAGGTCAGGGTGTGATGTTTTCTCCTGTCAGGCACTTCAACAACAGGGAAAAGCAATATCACAGCAACTCAACACCTCCCCCAAGCACTAAAAACCCATGAAAAACTCTGAAGGCTGAGAATGAGGAAATAAATGTGCCAAATATATTTAAAACACGTTCTATTATTTCCCTATAAGGTCTAACATTTAATGTGGGAAGAATCACTGTTAGCACTGCTTATAAGAGTTAAGGATTTGAACAAAATTCTAACCCTGTTACATTTTGCCATGTAACTCAACCTTGTACATGAATGATGTATTGAATCAAGCTGCTTGCTGAGGAAAGACGTGATATTATTTTAATAAGCGAGCTGACTTAAAGGAATAGTTCACCCAAACATGAAATGGTCCTCAGGCCATCCAAGATGTAGTTAGTTTGTTTCTTCATCAGATTTGGCGAAAGGTAGCATTTGCTCACAGCTGATAAAAACATCACACTAATGCACACCACTCCAGTTCATCAGTTAACATCTTGAGATAACTAAATATCTAAGAAACAAATCTAGAACTGATGCATTTTAACTTTAAACTCTTAATTCTGGACAATTCTTTAACCCATAATAATGCTTCCTCCGCTGAAAAAGTCCATCTCCTGTTGTCTCTCATCCACACACATATTTGTTTTAGACTGCTTGATCTGTGCAGACTTCTCTCCTGATTCAGACCACACAACTTCTCACTGGAGGAAGAGTTATGGATTACGGACTCGTACTTTAGCCAGAAGCAAATAAATTTAAAAACATTTTAATTATGAATTGGTTTCTTACAAGATGTTAACTGATGGACTGGAGTGGTGTGGATTATTGTGATGTTTTTAATCAGCTGGTTGGACTGACGGCACCCATTCACTGAAGAGCATCCATTAGTATAAAACATCTGATGAAGAATCTCATCTTGGATGGTCTTAGGGTGAAAATGTGTTCCAGGTGCCTGCTGGATGTTAAAATGGACTAAACATTTTACAATTTAAATGAAAGGATAGACATAAAATCTATTGAAAAAGGCCCACTTGGGCTGAGCCTCCAGCAACACTTAAAAGATCAACAGTTTACAGTATATTATTCAAAATAGTGCACATCACAAACTAGTGTAAGAAACCCTCTCATGGCACTGCTTTCATATGGATGAGATTAAGACGTCTGAAATCCCTCGGCTCTGACATTCACTGGATGTAATGGAAGTGACGTTGAAACCATCATGGGAGGGAAATGCAGCTTCAAAAAGAGGACAGGTCTGCGGGGGGGGAAATACTCCTTAAAGTCGACCAACCGCATATGTTCAACGTTCCCACATGAAATGTGCCCAAGTCTGCAGTAAGGACCCACATCACATTATTCCACCCACTGATTTAAGTTTTTTGGTCTGCTTGGACAGTCATGCTCTCAAACTAAGGCCAGAAACGCTCTCTGCAAGCATACAAATGCAAATGTTTGGCCAACGCATTCATGAGTGCCATCTTGTCATACATACTAATGTGAGTTAGCGCATAGCGGTCATTTGAAGCAGCCTATAAATCGGATTTTAAATGTTATTACGATTTCTGCTCTTCACAATTAATTAAGCATATTTGCCCGTGGGTTAATTATTCTAAAAAGTATCTTTTTTTATTTGACATTGGCATTATCTTGCATTGGTAGCAAGCCTTCACTTATGGGGTTGACAAATGTGTTTAAATACCCCACTTTTCTGTCCAGTAGCATTCAATATAGATAGACCCCAATGAAAAACGCTAACATCATTTGGAATTCTTGGAGTTTTAGGATTTTCAGTGGCTAAAAAAAAAAAAAGATATTTTTTGTACAAGTTTTTTATATAGAGTGGGAATTTATATGATAACAGTAACACTGTAAGAAATTGAATGAGTTATGTAATTTGAAATTCTCTTGATTTAATTTGAATGAAATAATTGTAATAAAATGTGAAATTAAATTTCTATAAATGACAATCATGAGGAATTAAAAAAAAAAAATAATAATAATAATAATAATAATAATAATAATAATAAAT
>JAUMHP010000016.1:5255224-5266259 GCA_032361065.1 Enteromius trimaculatus
TCCTCTGCCTTTCGGACGTGGCTCATTTTTGTAGCTGTAATCCTGGGGTGTAGACTCATTTAAAGTAATGTATTCATATACATTGTATATGGTTTTGGATCTGCATGCCCCCGTCTCCATCATTATAGAATACCAACCAGGATTCAGCAGCTTTTCTGAAGAACGCTGTCCAGGTATGGAGATTATCAGCAACTTATTTGCCCTAAAAAGGTACACGATCACTGGAAAGCCATATTCAAGACTTCCTAGTCATTGCTTATTATTCAGATCCCCCAGACATTGTAGATCCCCCGGTGGTGGCACTACCTCTAGAGGTGTTGGCTTGGATCGTAGATTCCATAGAGGTTCCGCCGGTGGCTGCACAACCTTCAGAGAGATCGGCTTAGTCCGTAGATTCTCTGGAGGTTCCACCAGTGGCTGCACAACCCCCAGGGCCATTGGTTACCCCACAGACCCCTTGGAAGCCAACAAACTCTTATCTGTCACGGCTATAGAGGCTGCCTCTGAATCTCTGTTATGCCTAGTAACGGTCAGAAGGGCCGCCATTGAACTCTCAACCTGCACTGCCACGACCAGAAGGGCCAACTCTCATCATGCCTAGTCCCTGCCATGGAGGCCAATCAACTCCTCCCCTGCCATGGCCATGAGAGCCACCATAGTACCCATGCCTCGCCCTGCTACGGCTAAGGAGGCCACCCCCGAGTCTTTTTCATGTCTCGTTCAGCAAGGTAGGTCACTGAATCCTCATCTTGTCCTGCCACGGCCATATGGGCCACCATGGAAAACCTCGTCTAGTCCTATTACGGCTATGGAAGCTGTTTCCGAGTCCTCATTCCTGCCCTATCTGGTCTGCCCTGGAGGGCCTCTGTCCTCTATGCTCTGCCTTGGCCCACATAAAAACTTGCAGCTTGTACTGTCTCGGCTGCAGAGGCCGTTGTTAACCTCTCTGTACTCTCTGTTCCAGTTCCGTCTGCTCCGCCCTGGAGGGCGTCTCTGCCATCTGCACCGCATGGGAGGGCCTGCTTTGTCCTGGAGTTCATCAGCTCTGCCAACTCCACCAGAGGGCACTCCACCATGGACTGTTATGTGTGTTACCCCTGTCTGTGTTTCGGCATTGTACTCTAAGGACTCTTAATATGAAATGTGTTCCCCACTGTTTCAGTGTTCCCCTTGTTAGTTCCCATGACAATTGATCAGCTCCACCCCCTCGTTAACCTCTTCTCTTTACTTTAAAAGCAGTTTGTGTGCATTAGCCTAACTGCTGAGTATTGTGTGTTTGTCTCCTACAAAACATTTTCCCAAGTTCTTATTCTGTCTTGTTTTCCGTGTGTTTTCACCTTGTACCGACCTTCGCCTTCTTATTGCATTTACTGCTCTGTCTTGCCCCATCTTGGACATTGTTTGCCACTCAATCGACTTCACTAGCCTACTAAACTTTCCTTTGTGCTCTGCCTCCGACATACCTGTTTGCCATGGTTTTTGACACTGCCTGTTCTGACCACGATTTTTTAATAAAAAACTTGCATTTGGATCAGCACATCTCATCTCCATCATTACAGTATACATAAATTTGATCTCCAGGTTTTTAGCCATGCACAGCCTGCTTAAAATGCTAAATTTTCAATAAAACTAGATGAGTGTGCATTTCTTTGGGTATGTCTCAGTGTCAGCTGTCAGTGAAGAATCCTGTCTTATTGTGAGCATCAGGAATGCTACTCGACTGGGCCTGGTTTTTTTTTACTAAGGGACAACACCTCACACACAAAGCCTGACGATCTCACAGCTTCAGGGTGGAGCTCCTGTCTTCTCCTAAAATAGCTGTGAACTTACACAGAAGTGTTTTATCATCTCATTTCATGTTTAGGCAAGCAGTGAAGTCTGGGTGAATCTCAACATTCCCAGCTCATATTTTACCAAAAAAAAAAAAAAAGAATAATATCTGAAAATTAAGCCTATAAGTATGTTAAGATTTGAATTCTAACATTATTATAATTTATTATAATTATTAGCTATAAAGGGTAGCACTTTATAACAAGGTTCCATTTGCTAGCATTAGTTAACCACATTAGTTAACATGAACTAAAAAAATATATACTTCTAAAGCATTTTCAAAATCTTAGTTAATGGTAATTTCAATATTATAAATCAAAAGTTGTATCTGTTCGTATGATTTAATGGACCGAAGCTAAGATCAACTTACAATGAACTTTTAATAACTCAACAAAGATTAATAAATACTGCAACAAACATACTGCTCATAGTAAGTTAATGCATTAATCAATGTTAACTAATAGAAAATTTGTTGTGAAGAAGTCTTATAGAATATTTGTAAATAATTTATTTAATAATTTATTTTATTAATGTGTACAGGCCATTCTATTTTTTTATCTAATTAATTACATGTTGTGGCAAATTAATCTAAATTTGGATGAGAAATGACTTCCAAAAGATCATTTAACATTTAAAATATGTTTATTTATTTATTTTTAAATGAAAAATAATTATGAAATTATAAAATTATAATTATAACAGTTTAATAAAAAATTTGTGATATTTGTGAATTTGTGAAAAAAGTGTGTTTTCTTTATTGAAATTAATTAATAACAATTAAGGTGATTAGATTCCATTAATGCAATATTGCATTTGTATTTATTTATTTATTTATTTACTTTTTGCATTACAATTCCCTCTAAACACTAAACTTTTCCTTAATGCACATTTCAATTTAGAACACCTACGTGAAGGCAATTAATGAATTCTGATGTTTTTACTAATAAAATGGCTGACAAAAGAATATTAACTCCCCAAATCAGACAAGACTAATGCCGTTTTGTGCCAAGCAAGCATTTCTCTGAATGAAATGGCTGATGTCTGTTTCAGATAAATCTCACGCTCCTCCAGAAGGACTCACTGTTTGCAGTCTGTGATTAGCAAGACGACTATTTCTGGCATTGAACTGTCAGTCAAAATGCGCAAGTGTGAAAAAATGATGATGTGTGAGACAAACACCTGCTCTGGAATACTCTATCTTTGAACAAGAGATGACACCTCGCAGCATTTTACTGCAATTTTAACTCGTTGCATCCACACAATGTCTTTAAAGTGAAAAACTACAGTACCTGGAGTTAAAATATAATCATTCACAGCATGCAATTTACAATAACAGTTCAATCTTAATCACCAGTTCTGCTCTGTCTGGGATCTGTGTTTTGAATTCAAGTGTTTCTTCACGGAGCATGTTAACTATGAATGAGTAGGTGTATCGAAATGCTTTTGTGAGCATCTCAAAGCATGCTTTTTCAATCTAATCCACCAGTATATCTGCATTCCTCTTAGTTACATGAGATCACATGCATTCAATACATTAGGACACGTTTGCTCTGAGAGAATCATGACGAAGTGTAAAGTATGTTTGAAAGGTGCACATACTGAAGCTTTACCATTTGCAAAAGGTCGGTGTGACTCAACAGGAAAAAAGGCATTAGTTACACTGCATCCTACTCACCTTTTTGTGATACAAATGCATGCCATGTCAAACGTCAAAGCTTGTGCATGCTTATCTGAGACAGCCAACCTGGCAACTCTCTGTTAAAGTTTGAAATTGTTTGTGGCAGATGTATGTCTTAATGAAAGTTTTTGGGCAGCATGTTCTATCACAAGGAGAGAAATCTATAAATAACTACCTGCCACACTCCTGACAATTCTTTCTGCATCCCTCCTCCACACCAACTGCCCCTCTTCTCTCCATGAATATGTCCAGGAGCAAGCCAAAACCTGCCTTGTATTAAGGCTGTTTGCTAAACATAAATAGCGCATCACTATTATTGTCACCAGAGGTGTCGTGCCCATTCAAACTGCCCTCTGAGATCTTTTAAAATGCAACTTCCAAAAGACAGATTTTTTTTTTGCGCATGATAAGTACAGAATAGTTAACCCAAAAATGAAAATGCACTCACACTCCAAGATGTAGATGAGCTTTTTCTTCATCAGATTTGGTGAAATATAGCATTGCATCAGTGTCTCAGCAGTGGATGCTGATAAAAACAGCTGATAAAAATAATCCACATCACTCCAATCTATAAATTAACATCTGGAGAAGACAAAATCTGCTTGTTTGCAAGAAACAAATTTTTTATTATTTTAGCGGCTGTTTGGACTCTTATTCTGACAGCACCCATTCACTGCAGAGCATCCAATGATAAGCAAGCGATGCACAATTTTTCAGAGAGTGTAGAGTCCTGTTTACTAAATGAACATGAGGACTACTTATTTTCTTGAATATTGCACCACAGTAAAAAAAAAAAAAAAAAAAACCTCAGCATGAGTGAATTAAACAGCCAAGATGGAATAAGCATCCCTTTGTCTGCCCTGAGCTGTTTTAATGAAAGGGGGCTCGACTATGTGTGTGAACAATATTACAAAACTCTCTCCCTTTGGGGTAGAATAGGAACTAATCAATCATAACCGCTGGAGGAAAGCACCACAGTTCATTCAAGTCCAATATGGGAGGGAAACGTGCACATTATAAGCATTAGCAACACTGTACAGCGTAAAACCGTGTGAATTATTAGATTAGCGTAATGATTTTGTTGCTTTCAGACAGAAGGTCCCCTTGTGGAGCCAGTGGAACGAGGGATTGTCTTACTGCTGGGAACCGGTTGAATTTTAGTTGTTTATTTACTGGTATGAAAATCCAGCATGATAAAGCAATGTCATAAAGAGAAAGCAGTCCTTAAAAAAAAAAAAAGAATAAATACATTGCTACTGGTTGTCGTGAGTCGTGGGGCATAAGCACAACAGATGTTGCCTGCACATTTATTCTCTTGTTAGACTAAATACATTTTACTCACCAAATGCTGCGTATTTAAGGAACATCACACGATTGAACAAATTATATTGGTTTTATAGTACAGCAATTTAATATACAAGTAGTTTTAGACACTATATAATAATTTTGTCTGGTTTTGCCTGGCAAATGAAAATGTTTAAAATGAAGCCATAACAGAGTCAAACTGTTGCTGTGAGCAATATAAAGTAGTGGTGTTTTGATCCTGAATAAGTCAAGTTTTTAAACAAGTTGGTTAAATAACATCAGCAAACTGGTTAAATAATTTATTTATAATTCACCCATATGAATCCGTTTTTGAACGATATTTGTTAAATGACATCAACAAACAGAAAAAGTAATTTATTCAATAACTAACTCGTATGAATCCATTTTATAACGATATCGGTTAAATGACATCAACAAACACGATAAGTAAATTATTTAATGACTCACTCGTATGAATCAGTTTGTTAAAAAAAGACATTAAATGACATCAGTGAGCTAGTTAAGTAACTTATTCAATGAGTCATTTGTATGAATCAGTTTATTAACAAATCAGTTAAATTACATCAGTAATGGTTAAGGATCTAGTTAAGTATATTAGACAATTATTCACTCATACAAATAATTCACTCATACAAATAATGTTTATGAACAAATCAGTTAAATTACATTTAACCAGTTGACTTATTTATATAAACCAGTTGATTAACAATTCAGTTAAATGATAAGTGGTTAAGTAGATTATTCGATTACTCAGTTTACTCAGTTTTTGAACGCATCATTTAAAACAACAGATAATTACGAAGCAGTGCTCTGAAAGCACATATGACTACCTATAATGGCTAATGAATCAAATATCTTGCAAGTAGCTTACTCCCACACTGAAAAATAAGGTTAATAATTCCAAATGACTATGAATAAGAATATGCAACAACTGGAAGAACTGCTAAATATCCAAGAGTTCCTGTACCCTCATATAGCATTCACACAATCATGCCAACTAAACACTACACTGGATGATCTGATCACAGATAGAATTGCAGGAAAGATGTCTCCTCTCAAACCGAATGGTGCTGCGCTAACAACCTTGAGCTCAAACGAAAGAACTTACATCATCAAAAAAGCTCACCAAAGGCTCTTCTTCCTATGACAGCTCAAAAAGTTTTGCCGTATCAAAGAATGAATGGCTTCAGTTCTATAGAGCACTGATAGAAAGAGTATTAACTTTTTCAATCACACAACTCCACTGATCAGCAGAGGAAGTTGGAGGACAGTATTGTGCCTCAAAAAGCATTTACTGCCATCTCAAAGCAAGCAGTGAAGGGCCTGAAATTTCAGGATTCTACATACAGTAATATCATCCACAACAGTGCTTACTGTAAAAATATCCGAAATCTTCATTCCTCCGCTCACGCTGAAAAGAAGTATACTGCAGTTTTTACCTTAAAGAGCTACTTATTCATAATTTAAAGCATAAAACTGGTTTGTTTAGTAGAAAATTAAGAATTTAGGCTGATTTAGTGATGTTAGATAATGTTTTTGATGTGAACAAAACAACCTATTTTGATACAACCATTTTTAATGGGCACAAGTATTTTGTATGCATTAAAGGAATTTTCTCACCCTCAAGAAATGTAAATGAGTTTGTTTCTTCATCAAATTTAGAGGAAAGTAATACTTCATCACTTGCTCAGCAATGGATGCTCTTGCAGTGAACGGGTGCCATCAGAGTATGAATCAAGGAGCCAGAAGAGATGGTTAAAATGCCCTAATAATGGATTTGTTACAAAACACACAGCTTTTGTCTTCTTCAGATCCTAACTGATGGACTGGAGTGATGAGTGATGTTTTTATCAGCTGTTTGGACTCTCATTCCGATGGCACCTTTTCACTACAGAGCATCCAGTGCTGAGCAAGTGATTTAATGACATGTCTCCAAATCTGATGAAATTTGCCTGCCGCTCTGCTGAGAGTCTGTTGAGTGTTTTTAACTCGTAGCTTTGTATTTCTGTCTATCACTCTCTGCTGTTTAAAGTGATAATATAAAACCTAACTCCCTCAATATTTCATATTGTTTATATATTTCTTATAGTATTTATATAAGGTGACTGATTTATTTATCTTTGCCAAATTTAGATTTTTGGGAACTATTCTTTCAGTGCACACAGAATAAACATATCAAAGAAATATGCATTGAAATAGTAACCTTAAAATGGTAATATCTAAATAAACTGGTTTTGTTAAAGTCAGAATCAAGTTTTCAGTGGTCAGAACCCTTTTTATTTAGTGTGAAGACCATTTTAACAATCTAAAAACGTTTAAGAAAGAATGGGTTCTGCGATGGAAAAAAATACATGTTTAAGCTTTTTTACAGAGCCATGAAGTCAATAACGAACCATTATTTTTAAGAATCTTTATGATCACAGTTTATATTTTAGCCACACTTTTGTGTTCCAGTACATTTACTACAATGTCAGTCCGAAGGATTGAACATGCAAAAAAACAACATGCGTTCATGTAAACAAACACGTATTAAGAAAGTTAATAAGGTCAATAAAAAAAATTAATTCATTCACATTTCGCATAAACATCGCACCTGCTACATCTGAGATATAAATGTAACCCAGCTGTCCAAAACAGCTATGCTTAAAACAACAGCAAACATACACTTCGAATAATAGAAATGCTAAAAGAGGCAGCTTTTCCAACATCCACTCTGGGCAGGCATGTCAGGACAGCAGTGGGTTTGAGTTTGGGACTGACCCGAGCCCGTCCTGCTCCTGGCCCACCTGGTCTCCCTGTACGCAAACACTCCGGGAATCACAAAATGGAGCAGCAGCTTAGCTCAAAATAAAATGAAAGAGACTAAGTAACCATGGCAATAAGTGATGGATTTGGAATCTCTTTTGGAAGTAAAAATATATCTCAGGGTGTACCTAAGACTGCTGCGAAATCTCTCTTACTCTCTAACCTCTAGTCTCTCAGTCCTTCAACCTCTCAAGTGTGGTGAATTACTCATTTTTTCCCACCAGCTATTCAGTCATTTTAAAATAGATCTAAACGATGCCTTCTCTGTCTACCCCTCTGATGCAACACAATGATGAGGATCTCGTCAAAATGCACACAATACGTTGGATACAAGACATTGTGCAGCTCTTCAAAAGAAGGAAAAAAAATCTCCCACACAAATTTTATTTCTAGGTCAAAAATTCCCATGGGGTTTCGAAACACAGATGAAGTGAAACACAAATTCAAGAGAGCCTGCGCCACGACAGAGCTCACAGAAAGAGATGGAGGAGAGAGCGAACAAGTGCAGAGAGCAAGAGACATTTGACTAAGTCACTGTATAAGCACCAGAGATATTATTTATTTGATATACTTTATTAAAACATACACAATTTTCCAGCATTATATACTTAATTATACACTATACTATATACATTATACACTTGATCAGGATAGACAGAGAAAGGATTTATGGGCTGCTTCATTGATCTGCACTACAGTGTTTAATAACTGTTATGTATGGAAATACATCCCAGAGGGACATATGTTTATACATGATATGATACAGGTATAAAGATATTAGTAAAAACATTTAAATTTATTTAATTAGTAAAACAATTTTTTAAAATGTGTCCAATGGTTTTTGAATGTGTTGTGCAAACAAACCTTGTTTATTAGCATTTAGCATAAATTCTTTGTGTCTTAGCATTTTGTACTTTTTGTTATTTATAAACATATAAACATATATTTTTTTGTTATTTCAAAGCATAAAACTGCTGATTTTCAGTGATTAAGAATTGATTGTTGATCTGATGGTTTTAGCTGTCTGTTATGCTGCTTTGATATTGCTGGTGTTGGTTATAATATTATGCAATTTACCGTACTCATAAACATTAAACATAAAATAAACAGTGCAAATAGTTTTACCATTGTTATTTAGTATTTAATATACAGTACAGCCCATGGAAACATATTTACACAAAATAGCTCACTGGATTTTTTTTTTGTGTTTAAGTAATCAATCACATTAAATCAGTGGTTCTCAATAATAATAATAAAAAAACATATTTAAATTAATAATGTATAATTAATAAATTAGTTTTAATTGTTACACATTAATTATTAATCACAATAAAACAGTGGTTGTTGAGAGGCTATTTTAAAATGTATATAAAAAAATTATTTAAAAGTTTATATAAAAATGTAAATATGTAAATATTATATACATAACTGCCAAATAAAAACTTAAAATCTAAATTAAATTTACATCTAAATTAAAATTCTAAAATAATAAAAAAACATGATGTTTTTTGGTAAAGAACGTACAGTACAACTACAGTACTGAACATAAATTCTGGAATAACTATAGTTGTTATTTATTAGAGATTTTCATGTCTGCAATCTAAATCTTTTCCCCGTAATATAATTCAGTGGGTTTTATTATGCAGATCTGGCAACCCTTCAGAAGGCCTTTGAGTCTAAATGTACTAAACCCAACATGTTAAACTAAAAATATATTTTATATGTGACCCTGGAGCATAAAAACAGTCATAAGTAGCAGGGCTACTGTGCACAATGCACTGAATAGGTAAAATTAATCCGTTTTTCTTTTGTGCCAAAAAAAAAAAACATTAGGAAATGAAGTAAAGATCATGTTCCATGAAAATATTTCTTAAATTTCCTACCATAAATACAGTATATCCAAACTTATTTTTGACTAGTAATATGCATTGCTAAGAACTTCATTTGGACAACATTAAAGGTAATTTTCTCAATATTTCCAAATAGTTGTATCACAGCCAATATATTAATATTTTTGAATGATTTCGGATGAGAAAAATGGAGCCTTATGATTGGGTCAAATATTATGATCTACAATTATCATTTTAACACTAACTTATTTCAGGTTTACAGTTGTGATCTGTTTACCTGCTGAATATGAAGCAGGGCATATTGTTGAGCTGTTGGTCAGTCTGGTACCTCCGGAAGTCCTCCCAAGCATCCTTCACAGCAGTCAGAGCCAGGATGACACAAATAGGAATGAGAGCCACCTCCGGCTGGAATGCGTTCACCACTGGGACGAAATTCAAGATGGCCAGGCCCACGAAGTAAATGTTGGCCATACGGTGGAACTGTTCAAATAGGTTCATGGGGATGAAAGACCACAGTCTGTATTTGTTGGTTTTGATGGCGTTTCCCTCATACCGTCGGTTCGGCTGCTCTCGTTTCTTCAGGTCTTCAAAGGGTAAGTTAGAGACCACCGTCCTGACAGGTCTGTCTGGGTCTCTGTGCCTCGTCCAGCCTTCCCTAAGAAAGGTCAGAGGGTTTGTCCAGGTCATAATGTCAAAGCGAAAACAAACCTCCCATGAGTTTTAACGGAAATCCTGAGGCTCTTCTAAGAAGCTGCCCTGCACGCCTCTCACATCACCTGTACGAGTGAGGCTAAAGAAGAAGTACAGAGAAAAAGAAAGAGAGTGAGTGTGTGAGAGAGAGACAGAGAGAGAGAGAATAAGTGGGTTGAGTCTACACCTGTTAAACTCCTCTGACCGCTCTCTGTGGGAACAAACACCTGTCTAAGGTGAAGGTATGCTGTCAGAGCGCTTATGTGCTACAAAATCAAATATTCAAAAACACTACACTGACCCAATTAATCAAAGCTCTGAGAAGAATATACTCCATCTCAAAGAAATAATAACAGTCTATCCTCTTATGTTCACTACAGACACAATGCTCAAAGCCTTGTGAACATGCTTACATTACTTAATACATTCTGTTATTAAAAAAATAGGAAAAAACACAACAAGGCTTGAAATTACTGTATATTTCTCGTTTACAGTCTCAGAAAAAGGTCACTAAGCTGTGACTAGGCCTTTTCAAAAGGGACACCTTTTTGTTTTACCCCTAAAGGGTGAATTAGTAACATAAAGGCAGATATTATAATCTAAACTTGTACATTTCAATACGTTGTGAAAGCCTTAGAGACAGCTTTGTACAAAAAGCTATGTATTTCTTTAAAAACAAACAAAAACAAATCACCTTTATTAACTTAACTGAAAATTTGAAGCAGAAAGTAAAGGAAAAGCAACAACAACAAAAAGAAAAATCCAGCTTTCATTATGATTATTTTAGTTTCAAAAGTATCCCAGCGTAAACCTCATTATGCTGGTTAAAAAAATAAAGGTACAGTGTATTATTGTG
>JAUMHP010000016.1:5288534-5315692 GCA_032361065.1 Enteromius trimaculatus
CTCACAGATACCATTTTTCTCTAAGAAGGAATATAATTGTGAGGATACTACCTTTTCTAGTATCTTTGACAGAAAAGAGAGATTTGAGATAGGTCTATAATTAGATAAATGTTTGGGGTCAAGTTGCGTTTTTTTAACGAGAGGCTTAATAACAGCCCGTTTAAAGGCTTTGGGGACATACCTAATGACAATGATGAGTTAATAACAGACAAGAGAGGATCTATGACTTCTGAAAGCATCTCTTTTAATAGTTTAGATGGAAAAGGGTCTAACATACATGTTGTTGCCTTAGATGACTTAACTAGTTTATAAAATTCTTCCTCTCTTATGGTAGAGAACAAGTGGAATTTTTCCTCAGGGGATCTACAGTGCACCTGACAGCTGCACAGTTTCTATTTTATATCTATCTAAGAATTGTTAGGCTGCATTAATTAGATCATCCGGAACCGGGAACACTACCCATAACACACAATGTACTCATTACATTGTAAATAGAATGGCATCTATGCTAATATTAGTCTGTTTCTTTCTTATTCTGTTTCTCAGTTCATATTAAAATCAGATTGTGGATCAGCACCAAGAGATGACCTTCATCGGAGATCAGACCACCTAGATGAGCCCCGTGGACAGATCACCGGAACCAGATGCACACACAAACACACACACTAGTCCTTTGCATAATCTGACATGCGCTTAAAACTTAACTGGATATTAAGTGCTGGGAATCCGGTCAGAGGAGAACTGGCCCCAACTGAGCCTGGTTTCTCCCAAGGTGTTTTTTTTCCCTCCATTCTGTCACGCATCGGGTTTTGGTTTCTTGCTGTTGTGGGGTTAGGGTTAGTTTGATAGTTTAACAGAACCAATTGCCTGGGTTGCGTAGGCTACATATGTGTGGGGCGGAGCTATCAATATAGGGAGAAGAACCTTTTGGTGCAGGCTTACCCTGCCTTTAAGTGTTAATCTCATCAATAAACATCACTATCACTCTATTCTCCTATTTGATATGGTTCAGTGCTTTGACACAATCCTCTACTAACAATTCCTGTTTCCCAGAAGGTTCTGGGAACGTTTGTTTCAGTATTCTGTGGGAACGTTCGTTTCCAGAATGTTATTTTTTATGGTTAGTTTTTGGTTAGCCAGGAACGTTTTCTTTACGGAAATAGAATGTTAGTTTCTGGTTTATAGAACGTTATTGTAACGTTATAATAACGTCCCCTAATGTTATTTTAACGTTATTCTGACCTCTACTCCAATATGATGACCCCATTGTACGTCAGTAACCACCCAATATGACACAGAATACTGTGACGTAGAAATTATTTGTATAAATGTCTAATCAGTATTATTAAAAAAACATATATTGTTTTTATCTATTGTTTAATGAGTAAGGAATAATTGCTGACGAACCGTTGAATTATTAGAAAAATAATCCACACCCAAGGTGGTGATGCGGTCACGACGCGAAACAGAGTGGCTGTTACGCCTAAGGTGTGCATTATTTTTCGGTCTGGAGTCAATTATTCCGCTTTACTACGGTTGCCACACCTCAAGACATCGATTAGATTATATATTTCAAGGTGTTTGTCCATTTTATTGTGAGTAGGATTATTTCTTCTGCATCTCATCCAAGCTAGCTTGAACTGTTGATAGAAAATTAATGCAGATAATAGTTAAGTTGTTATTATAATAGTTAAATTGTTATTTCCAGTGTGTTATAAGAAGAAATATATAGAAATACATTAAACAGTGTATTGCAGAAAATCAAGTCATATCTCTCAGATCAAAAGTAAAATATTTTTCGATTTCTATTTCAAATAAATGCTGTACTTCAACTTTTATTCATTAGCAAAGATTACCAGTACTGGTAACGTTTGGATTAAAACGTTTTAAATACAGTCTTATTAGTTTTGTTTCATGAAAAAGATAATAATAATGCAACACACTTGCTTTCTTAAAATTTAATGATGACAATAAACAGCGCCCCCAAGTGAAGACTTGTTCCCAGACAGTTTTGTCGACTTTTATTTTGAAAACAACGCTCGACCATTATTATGAAATTCACAAAGTCTCCTCCCGGATGTTTTTGCTAGTGGAAAAACATACGGGACTTGTTTTCAAAATGAAGGATATCTGTTAAGCTCGACGTTCATTGTAGTTTTGGCTTGCATTCTAACAAGAAATACGACTGTTTAGTTCAGAAATAACTATAAACTAAACAAACTGTAGGCGGCTACTGCTGCTCGCACTTTAGCAAACATGCCTCTTGGTTTAAAACCGTGCTGTGCTGTCTGCAAGACGAATTCTTCTTCCATGTGGAAAAAAGGAAACCAGGGGGAAATTTTGTGTAATAACTGTACGGGTAAAAGCATAAGTAGTGGAAGCTCCGGAGCATCTGCTTCATCCGCCATCCAGCAGAATAACGGCGGAGGAAAACAGGTCTGAAGGCTTTCTTTAATGTCAAATTTGTGTAACCTCTCATTTAAATAAATGTACACTAACGTTACAATCAGAGCAACAATTACAGTTAGTAATCTATTATACTAGACATTTCGAGAAATATAATCAGAGTACTTTTAGATTACTTTGCTTTGACCAATCTCGTTTACTGCAATTTAAATGGAATAATGTTGTACCATATAAAAATATAAAGATTTGAAAATATATTTTCTATGTTAATAACAACATGACGTGCATTGAACATTACATTGCGTCAAGGTTTGTGAATGAACTGCTGGGGGATTTTGAGTTTAATAAAAATAATTAATTAAATCAAATTAATGTTAGATTTAAAATAAGGCATTATAAAATCAATACAAAAAAAATATTTTAACCATTTAACCGCTTGTCATGTGACCATAAACATGTAAATGTCATCTTACATTATAAAATCTTAAAAGGTACTTAAATTAAAAATGTATCAGCTGAAAGAGGATCAGATGAGTAAAAACGTTTGTGAATTTATGAATTTATACAATGTCATGTGTTTGAAAAGCAAATGATTTGGAGAAACACAGTTAAATTAGCTACAGTGATAATTCTAATAAAAACTAATATGTATATTCGTAGTTGATACAATATTAAAACCTGACCTGAAATTATTTTTGTAAATCCAGTGGCCAAATGCTTTGACTAGTGACTGGTCTTTGAACTGGAAGACTTGCTGAGTGTATATAAGCCATTTTATAACTAGTCTTAGACTTTTTAAAAAAAAAAGTATTTTAAAATGTAGATTACTCTAATTACAAGTATTTATGTAATTTAGATTAATCAGTTTTTTTCCCGGCTCTGTATCCTTGCATAAGACAAGACATTACAGTCTTCTAGTTTTTTTCTATATGGAGTGGGTCACCCTCATTTGAACATAATAAACAAAACCAGTGTCTCTAATCTTGTTTCCATCTTTATTTTATAGTCCAAACAGGAGATCCACAGACGCTCTGCTCGGTTGCGGAGCACCAAGTACAAAGCTCCGGCCTCTGAGAAAAAAGTCTCGACCAAAGGAAAGGGTAGACGACACATTTTCAAATTGAAAAATGTAAGTGCTTTTCATTCAGGATCTTTTATGGATGTTTTCTTCCTCTGATATATATGTGGGTAAAATGAATATTTCACACCAAAAATTTAAATGCACTTATCCTCCGGGCATCCAAGATTAAGATGAGTTTGTTTCTTCATTAGATTTGGAGAAATGTAGCGTTGCATCACTTGCTCACCAATCAATGTGAATGGGTGCCGTCAGAATGAAAGTCCAAACAGTTGATAAAAACATTACTATAATCCAAACCAATTCAAACCACATCTGACTAAAATAAGATTCCTCTATCGCTGCAGAGGATCCATTGCTGAGCAAGTGATGTAATGCTAAATTTCCTTAAATCTTACAGTTTTTTTCGATTGCTTAAACACATTTCTTGAAACTATGCCTCATATTCTCACAACAGTAAACACGAATCCATAACATCTCACCTAATTTTCCCAAACATCCTTTTTTCAGGTCAAAATGTAGCTCTTAACTCAAAACCATTAACTTTTGCTGAAAAACCAAAGTTTGCCCTCAGATATCAAACACAAGCCCTCAAAAACACATACACTAGTTTTACACACTGGTGCAATTAATTCAAGACAATATTTCCAAAACAGTTATGTTGCTCATGGATCTCTTCCTCAAAAACCTTTTTTACATGAACACAAAAAAACAACAAATTTATACACTGACACATTTTTATTCGTTCATGTGCTACACAGTAAAACTTAAAAATAAAATAAAAACAAAAATAAAAAAATGTTATCTTTTGCCTCAGCATCCTGTCTTTGCTCTGGGTCAGGCAAAAAAAAAAACTGGTCCACATCACAGGCTATACTGGCTCTGGACAAACAGCATGGGTAAAATCCTCTTGCATGCCTGATGTCCTTGTGTCATTGTTAACAAACAAGATGCTTAGTTATGTTGTCAATATGATAGTACACTCTGTTAGTACTACCTGATCTATGAACTACGGCATCAGTGTGGCAGTTACTGTACTGAAATGCAGAAGACTGTGTTGTTTATGTATGCCATACATTCATTTCAAAAGTACAAATGTACACATTACCGTATGTGGGATGTTGATTGAAAAAGACTGTATATAAAAAGAAATTTGTAACAATTTGGTTGACAGTTTATGACGGTTAGATCAACCAATTTTGTGTTTACCGTAATGACTTACAGTAAACAATGTATTACAGTAATGACTAGATGTCACTGTGGACATAATTAGATCAAAATATATGTAATCAGCTGTATTTTACAAGAGCAATGGCAACTTGATCAAAAGAATGATAATGTTTTATGATCTACACAAGAGACTAGATGATGTGGAGGTTGAACAAGTAGTTCTGAGAATTTCATTTCTGATCTGAGAAATGGACCAAAGCCCCTGAGAATAACTGTAAACTGACTTTGGCCCTTTTATCTCCATTGAAGGTTCTGATTGGTGTGTGATCAATTTTGACTCCTAGTGTTTCCACCTGGGTAATTGTGGGTGTAAATGGGTGTGCTTTTAGAAAAATAGCGATATGGTTTTAAAAAGTTTAGTTTAAAAGCTTGGTTATAGTGTTTTAGCAATCGAGAAAAACTGTAAGAAGAAACAAACAGGTCTGCAACTTCGATGGCCTGATGGTGAGCGCATTCAATTTTCATTTTATTTTTTTGTTGAACTGTTATTTTAATAAAAGGCTCTATTGGCATTTATTTTTCTTTCTCTTCTTTAATTTTCCACAGCCTATCAAAGCACCTGAGTCTGTGTCAACGATCATCACATCAGAGTCTATGTTTTACAAGGTACAAGCTACTGCTTTCTGCAGTTTGTGTTTTTTTTATTTTTTTTATGACATTTCCTACTCACTAACCTATTCTTCTTGTGTTCAGGGTGTGTATTATCAAATAGGAGATGTCATTAAAGTAATAGATGAGGATGATGGTAAGCCGTATTACGCACAGATTCGTGGTTTCGTCCAGGACCAGTACTGTGAGAAAAGTGCAGCATTAACTTGGCTGATCCCGACTCAGGCCAGTCCTCGAGATCGGTTTGATCCCAGCACATACATCGTTGGTAAGTTAATGCAGAAATTCACTGTTTTGTTCATTTTATTAATGCTATTGTTCATTTTATACCACTGTTCAACAGACAAGAAGTTAATACTGAATGAGTTGCATTTTAGACACAATATTATTTTCTGTTATGACTATGAAAAAAGCTCCAAATAAAGCTGGAGCAAATCATTTGTGACTCTGAAGGACAAAAGCAGTCTTAAGTAGCACAGGTATATTTGTAGAAATATCCAAACATTATATGGGTTAAAATAATCAATTTTTCTTTTATGCCAAAAATCATTAGCTTAACTAAAAATCTGAGCTTATTTATTCAGATTTCAGATGAGGTATAAATCTCAATTTCGAAAAGTTTATGCATATGACTGGTTTTGTGTTCTAGGGTCACATTTGTGTATCATAAATCAACTCATAATGTTTCTAAATGAATCAGCCATTTTAAACGAATCGTTTGAATGAAGGATTAAATGAATCTCTTATTAAGACAGGGACGTTGTTTTAGTGTCATATTAATTTATCAGTAAACATCACTAAACACTCTGCAAATATTTAATCATCATTATTGAAAAAAATTCTCAAATGTCAGGTCTGCATTGATTAATTAATTGTTAAAGGATATAGAAATTGACTTGGTTATCCTGGATATCTTTTCTTAGGCCCCGAGGAGGACTTGCCGAGAAAAATGGAGTACCTAGAGTTTGTCTGTCATGCCCCATCAGAGTATTTCAAATCAAGAAGCTGCCCTTTCCCAACATTACCGGTTCGTCCAGAAAAAGGCTACATATGGACTCATATAGGACCGACGCCTGCTGTTGCCATTAAAGAAACTGTAGGGTGACGTGAACCCTTAAAATTAAACTGAACTGAATTACTGAATACTTTCAGTACAATTTCAAATGCAGAAGTGTCATGCTCGGATGATTATGTGTGGTGTTGCCCTTTAAAGAGTAAATTTCATTGTATTTTTCATAGCAAAGCAGGTATACAAATTGAAAATTAAAACCTTATGTACAAAGTTCATTTGTAACACCTCATGCATACTTTTCACGAGTGTATAAATCAGATGACCATGTTCTGTCCTTTGTGCATCTCCCAGATGTGTGTTCAGTGCTGTTGGAAATGGCAGCAGCTTTCAAAAGCATTCTCATGTTCAGGTGAGCTGAGTCTGAAACTGATTCCAGCTCCTGCCTTAGATTTTGTTACCCTGGACCACAAAACCAGTCATAAGGGTCAGATTGAGAATTATATATCATCTGAATAAATAAGCTTTGTTAGTTGATATAACTATATTTGGCTGAGATACAACTATTTGAAAATCTGAGCAAAAAATAAATATCAAGTTGTTAAAGTTGTCCAAATTTTGTTCTTAGCAATGCATATTACTAATCAATATCTTAGATACTGACCAAGAGATACTTTTTCTCAGGGTTTAGTCTCCTGATCCTGGTTAGTAAAGTCCTTTTCTACTATTCTGCAAAACATTAAGAATGTAAACATCTGTATCCAAAAGATTCCAGGAAAGGACCGGAGTAAGGTTTTTTTTTCTTTTTCACTTATTTTGATGCAGATTCTCGGTTAGATTTTTCAGTTAGATAGACTTTTTGTCAGGTTGTTTGATTTAAGAAATCAGGCTAACTGAAATAAACCTGGCTTATTAGGTTTAATTTGTTTTATGAAACAGGCCCCTGGCCTATAATAAAATGTCATCTTCATGCATTTGCATACTTTATGATGCCTACATTATGTAATCAGACAGTGAACGATTTAGCTTTTTTTTTTTTAGAGGAAGTTAACTTTAATGGTTTTTGTTTAAAGGAGTCATACAAAGCCAATTTTTCACAAGCTAATATGATTTTTTAGGGTCTTAATGGAAAGTTTATAACACAGTTTGTTTAAAAAAAATTCTCAAAGATAGTTTTTAACTCAAACGCTAATTTTATCCTGTCAAAAACAGCTCAGGGTGGGTCTGAGGTAAGACACCAGTTCAGTCTGTGCGACCTGTTGCTGTCAATCAACTATTGTGGGAGTGGCCTCTGTCGGTGCCATGCCATGCCGCACTAACATGCATTTGAGAATGGCTTGATTTCAGAAGGGAATTTTCCGAACTTATTTTTATTAAATTAAAAGAAAACTACTAGTTTCCACATGCAAGATATTAGATGATGTTCAGAACGGCGTGTGGGTTCAGGACAGTGATAAATTTCTTTCAGTTCTGTCTTATTTTTCTTTTTTGCTTTCTGGCTCCTCCTCCTTTTCCACGTGTGGCTGCTCTTCTTCAGGAGCCTCCTGCAGGAGTGTCTTCAGTTCCTCAGGCTGCTGTCCCTTGCTAAGTTTCCTATATCTCTGGAATATCTCATTGAGGTTGAACTCTCGAATTATATTTTCCTGTAAAACACACAATGCGTCTCTCAAGGAAGAATAACAAATTGCATTGTGCATCTTTCTGGAGAGTGTCAGACTTCTTTACCTCAGTGAAATTCCACCCGATGGCTCTTCCCTTGTTGTCCAGGAGTGGACGGCGCATGATTTCTTGGCCACCCTGCAGGAGCAAGAGTGAGGGCAGCTGCTTACAGAGTGGCGAGGGGTTCACCTTATACCTGTAGTGAGAGCATAAGACTGCGAAGTCACTATAATAACAATAATATTAAATTGAAAAACGTATTAATATAGTATCAATATGTTAGTTTTATGGTTATCTATACAGCAGTGTCCTCCAAAGCAGTGACAATGTTCGCATTTAGATGATATAATCGTTTAAAACTTGCAGTTCGTAATTTTCCCCAAAATGCATCAATGATTTTTTTCCTTTTGACTTCACCCTTGTACATACTACATAGACACATATAAATACAGGTGCATCTTAATAAATTAGAATATTGTGGAAATTATATTTGTAGTTAAATTTAGCATACCTCAGAAACACCTTTTAAAATATTTTAAAAATTAATTTGTATTTTTACATGTTTAAAAAATTCTACACAACTACTCCAAATGTCGATCTTGGAAACAATCACATTGCAAGATTGCTACATTAAAGGGCAGATTACCCAATTATATAACATACAAAGAGAACATCATCAAGAAAGCTCTGAAAATAAAAGACAAGCATGGATCCAAGATATAAATATGGATATTCCCAAAGGTGGAAAGTAACATATTAAATTTACTGACGTTACTGTAATTGAGTAGTTTTCTTGTGTACTTCTACTTTTTAAGTAGCTTTTGAAATTTGTAATTTTACTTTTTGTAATTTAACTTTTAAGTAGGTTTTGATTTAAGTATTGTACTTAATTACATTTTAAATCTTATCCGTTACAGAGTAAAATAAATAAAGAAAATAAACATAAAAATAAAGAAAAGGGAGCTTGTCTGTTGAAATGTGGCCCACACAGCATAATTTTCAAAATTATTATGCTGATGTTAACGCAAATGCACTCCTAATTCTTTCACGCACAAGAATTAACATGCCAAAACCGGAACTCATTTGAAAAGACAAGTGTGTTTACCCGCAGAGTACAGATCTTAATCACATGACTACTGAACAGTGCTGTGAGTTCCAGTGAGAAGCAATGGTCTCTGATACAAACCACACGTGTTGCAATGACTTAAACTATTTTCAAAATTTAAATGAAACAGCATTGACATTCACAACAACACTGTTGTGGAACACAGGAGAAACATTGTGTGACAACAATCCAGTTAGAATAGGCTACTTTTTAGTCCAAAAATCACCAACATTTACAATGAATTGCTGTGGTAACTGATATTGTGACAAAGATGTATTCAAATCAAAAATTTATTACTTAAGGGTATGAATGTCATAGGCTAAGGAAGAAATATAGGCTAAATTACAGATATTTTTTGTTATTAACAATTTATTCAAAATAAATGTGTTTAAAGACTAAATAAGTCATGCTAGATATTAGGTGGTTAAAATATTGACATCAACACAACTCAAGCTACTGCTATTGTTAACTTATACAGTGGGTATGGAAAGTATTCAGACCCCCTTAAATTTTTCACTCTTTGTTATATTGCAGCTATTTGCTAATATAATTTAGCAAATTATTTTATCATTATATTATATATTTTATCATTATATTATTATATTATATATATTGTCATTAATGTACAGACAGCACCCCATATTGACAGAAAAACACAGAATTGTTGACATTTTTGCAGATTTATTCAAAAAGAAAAACTGAAATATCACATGGTCCTAAGTATTCAGACCCTTTGCTGTAACACTCATATATTTAACTCAGGTGCTGTCCATTTCTTCTGATCATCCTTGAGATGGTTCTACACCTTCATTTGAGTCCAGCTGTTTGATTATACTGATTGGACTTGATTAGGAAAGCCACACACCTGTCTATATAAGACCTTACAGCTCACAATGCATGCCAGAGCAAATGAGAATCATGAGGTCAAAGGAACTGCTTGAAGAGCTCAGAGACAGAATTGTGGCAAGGCACAGATCTGGCCATGGTTACAAAAAAAATGTTGCACTTAAGGTTCCTAAGCACACCAGTGGCCTCCATAATCCTTAAATGGAAGATGTTTGGGACGACCAGAAGCCTTCCTGGAACTGTCCATCCGGCCAAACTAAGAACCCAAAGATCACTTTGGCTGAGTTCAAGAGATGCAGTTGGGAGATTGGAGAAAGTTGTTGACAGTCAACCATCACTCCAGCCCTCCACCAGTCGGGGCTTTATGGCAGAGTGACCCGACACATGGAAGCCTGCATGGAGTTTGTTAAAAAAACACCTGGAGGACTCCAAGATGGTGAAAAATAAGATTCTTTGGTCTGATGAGACCAAGATAGAACTTTTTGGCCTTAATTGTAAGCGGTATTTGTGGAGAAAACCAGGCACTGCTCATCACCTGTCCGATACAGTCCCAACAGTGAAGCATGTTGGTGGCAGCATCATGCCGTGGGGGTGTTTTTTTTCAGCTGCAGGGACAGGACGACTGGTTTCAATTGAGGGAAATATGAATGCGGCCAAGTACAGAGATATCCTGGACAAAAACTTTCTCCAGAGTGCTCAGGGACCTCAAAGGTTTACCTTCCAACAAGACAATGACCCTAAGCACACAGATAAAATAATGAAGGAGTGGCTTCACAACAACTTCGTGACTTGAGTGGCCCAGCCAGAGCCCTGACTTAAACCCAATTAAGCATCTCTGGAGAGCCCTAGAAATGGCTGTCCACCAACGTTTGCCATCCAACCTGACAGAACTGGAGAGGGTCTGCAAGGCGGAAATGGCAGAGGATCCCTAAATCCAGGGGTTAAAAACTTGTTGCATCTTTCCCAAAAAGACTTGTTGAGACCACGCCCTGGTGCTTGTTAGGAACTGTATTTAAGCAGCACGCTGAGTTCAGTTCAATGTGAATTCTTGTTCTTGCTACTGGCTGAAATTTCTGAGCGTTTATATTCTGATTGATCTCTGTTGTTGACTTTGGACTGTTCCTGTGATTGTTATCTGCCTGCCCTGAACTCTGCCTGTGACCTCGATTCTGCTTTTGGATATCCCTGTTGTTGATTCTGCTCCTGATGACTATTCTAAATAAAAGCTGCACATGGATCCCTCTCTGCTTTTGGCTCTGTTACACACTATGATTAGTTAAGCATTAGTAAACATTTATTTCATCCTTTATAAACCATTTTCCCAACATTATTATGTATTAGCAAACCGTTTACAAGTTGAGCATATATATATATATATATGATGACGGTCGGACAGCGCCTCAGAGGACCGCCTTGCAACCCTGGAAATGGGTAAGTCAGTAACAAAATCCATCGCGAGATGGAACCAGGGCCTTTGGGGAATAGGCAGAGGGTTAAGCAGTCCTGCCTGACCAGTTCGGTGGTGGCATTAATTCCTGGGTGACCAGCACTGGGTAAATCGTGGATCTGGTGGATTAGCTTTTGACGGAGACGTTCAGGTACGTATGTAAGATTATCAGGACAGTTGGGTGGCGGAGGATCAGTGTTGTGGGCTTCGGCGATCTCGGACTGGATGTCCCAGCGAATGGGAGACACGATCTTGGGAGGAGGGATGATTAATTCAGGTGGATTGATGTTGGCCTGATGATCGAACTGTTGTGAGAGTGCGTCGGCCTTGCCATTCTTGGAACCTGGTCGGTATGTGATTCGAAAGTCAAAGCGGGTGAAGAAAAGGGCCCATCTAGCCTGAAGAAAATTAAGCCGTTTGGCGCTTTGAATGTACTCTAGGTTTCGATGGTCGGTAAGTACGAGGAACGGTAGTTTTGAACCCTCCAGCCAGTGGCGCCATTCCTCCAGGGCCGTTTTCATTGCCAGGAGCTCTCGATCTCCTACATTGTAGTTCTGCTCTGCTCGTGATAGTTTACATGAATAATAGGCACAAAGATGTAGCTTGCCTGAATCACCCTGTCGTTGTGACCGCACTGCCGCGACCCCAGTGCTCGAAGCATCTACCTCCACAGTGAATTCCTTCTCAGGATCTGGATGACAGAGAATGGGAGCCGTGGTGAACCTGGTTTTTAGGTCTGAGAATGCCTGTTCACGCTGCGGATTCCACTTTAAGATGTTTGGGCCCTTCTTTGTCATTGAGGTGAGTGCTGATGCTACTTGGATAAAATTTCTAATGAAACGACGGTAAAAGTTTGCGAAAGCCAGGAACCTCTGTAGCTCTTTGATGGTGCGTGGACGTGGCCAATTAAGCACTGCTGTCACCTTGCTTTCTTCCATAGCAACTCCTTCTCGGCTGATGACGTATCCGAGGAATGATATTCTGGAGCGATGGAATTCACATTTAGTGAGCCTGGTATACAACTGGTGTTGGATTAGGAGTTGCAAGATGTGTCTGACGTGTTTAACGTGATCCTGGTAGGTCTGAATAAATCAGGATGTCATCTATGTAGACAATAACATACTTGTTTAACTCTGCTCGGAAGACATCATTGACCAGTGGCTGAAATACTGAGGGGCTACTGGATAAGCCGAACGGCATAACAAGATACTCGTAGTGCCCTGTGGTAGTGGCGAAGGCTGTTTTCCATTCATCCCCTTCCTTGATTCTGATGAGGTCAAATCCAGTTTGGTGTAATAGGTGGCTTTGAGAAGCTGTTCCAGAGCTGAGGGTAGCAGAGGAAGAGGGTACCTGTACTTGACTGTGATGTCGTTGAGCCCTCTATAGTCGATGCAGGGTCGTAGGCTGCTGTTTTTTTTTTTTCTTCACAAAGAAGAAGCCGGCTGATGTGGGTGATGTTGATGGCCGGATAAATCCCTTGTCCAGTTCCTCCTTGATGTCCAGGTATTCTGCAGGTAGGAGTTTCAGTTCATCGTTGACCAGAGAGGAAGAGACTGTGGGAACTTCAACTCCATTCATGCATCGTTGATGGCAGAGGGGTGACCATTTCTGAATCTGGTGATCCTTCCAGGAGATAACGGGCTTGTGGAGTTCGAGCCAGGGGAATCCGAGAATGATGGGGTGATCAAGAGAATGAATGGTAAATAACCGGATGATTTCTGAGTGAAGAGGTCCCAGGTAAAGCTTCAGATCCTTGGTGATGTAGGTTACTTTACCAGAGCCAAAAGGTCTGCCATCTAGGGCTGCCACAGCCACGCCTGATCCACATGGAAGGAGAGGAATACACATTTTTTCAGCATACGATTCATCAATGAAATTTCCTTCAGCTCCTGAATCAATGAAGGCCTTAGTGGCTATTTTTTTTTTCATTAACTTCAATTTCTACAGGTAATGTCATGGTATATGAAGTGGATTTATGGCTTACCCTGGGTTGTATGGTGCGAGGAGGTCGGACAGGACAACTGGCCCGGATGTGTTCAGGTTGACCGCAATATAAGCATAAGTTGTCTCGGAGGCGACGGTCCCACTCCTCATCAGTCAGGTGTGTTTTACCGATCTGCATAGGTTCCGAAGGACTGCTGGTTGATGGATAGGCTCGAGGCGTGGTGGGAAGTTTTCCGCGACGAGAGCGCATAAGGTTGTCCACTTGAATGGCCAATTCCATAGACTATTTGTAAGTTTTTTCCTTGTCGCGGCAGGCCCCCTCCGATTGCAGTTCTCGGCTTGGTCCCTTGCAATACAAAGCTTTCAGAGGTTCCGATGGCCAACCTGTTTGTGCCGCTAAAGTATGGAATCGGAGAGTAAATTCTGCTGCTGTAGTGGTTCCCTGCTTTAGTGATAAAATCTCCTCACTAGGATCCTGACCACCAGTGGTGTGGTTGAAAACGTCATGGAACTGCTGTAAAAAAGCATTGTAACTCAAGAAAGTCATTCTTTGTCCCTCCCAGAGGGCGGTAGCCCACTCCAGTGCTTTTCCCGTCAATAGAGAACATATCAGCGATACCTTGACGTCATCGTTGGGAAAGCAGTTGGATTGTTGAGCAATATAAATGCTGCATTGCGTGAGGAAACCTTTGCATTTTCCTGGAGCGCCATCAAATTTCTCCGGTAGAGAGACTGGTTAACACAGGGGTGGGTGGAGGTGTAGCAGGAACACCTCCACCCAGGACAGCAGCGTTAAGCGATTGCATGGAGGTGTTGAGCGACTGCAATGTGCGTCCCATCTCCTCAGTGAGGCGTGTCAGCTTATCAATCTGAGCGTGATGTGAAGTTAGCAAGGTTCCTTGACGATTAACCTCCTCGGCTAACTGATAAACAGTCGCTGGATCAGTATCTGGCGAAAGTATTCTGTGACATCGACTCATAAGACGGTTGATCCATTAGCAAACTGTTTATTAAAGGCGTAGTCATACAGGCAATGGTCAAACAGGGTAAAAATCCACAACAAAGACAGAGCAAAGACAATACCACGTTCAGGCGAAAGTTCGGGGTATCAGGCAGGAATCACAGTCGTTATAACAGGCAAAGGTCGGGGAAACAGGCGAGAATCAAGGTCGAGAAACAGTCCGGGTAAGCCACCAAAAAGCAATCCAAATAAAGCATTTCTAAAGCAGATGTAAAGGCTAATTTATGTTCTAAACAGAAACGTTGAACAAAATCAACACAGAGGGATACAGAACACAGACAATATTTTTTCAGGATGTAAAAAATGTGATCGTACAACTGTACACTTGATAAACAAAACAAAACTTCAGTTTCGTAGAAAAAAAAAAAATTAAGTGTTTATATATTTTTTGCATCTTGAAATTAAAAGTTCTGTATCCCTCTGCGTCGTTTGTTTATATTTTCTGTTAGGAAGATAACTGACCATTTAAATCTCCTTTGTACATTTAGATATGCTTATAAATCATTGATATACTATGAAGTCATGGCTTTCATTGCCGTTCCAGTGCACTTTCACGGTAGAAGGTTGGAAAAACGGGTTACGGGTTGCCTGGAGTGCAACATAAGCCTGTGGGTGAGGCTTCCGATTCATTAGACGCTATAGGTAAATAACGGTGAAAAAAGCAACATGCAGTTAATGCTAAAATGTGTTTATAATTAGGATAATATTTTTAAACAGGGGTGCCCAATTCTGCTCCTGGTGATCTACTGTACTGCAAAGTTCAGCTCCAACTCTTATTAAACACACAACACACCTGCCTTTAATTTCCAAGCGATCATAAAAACCATAATTAGTTGCTTCAGGTGTGATTAGAGTTGGAGCTGGACTGGCTGGGAGAAAAAAAAACGTCTCCAATATTTAAAATTTTGACTGCAAATCCTAGATTAACCATTAGGTGTCAATTCTAAATGCAGCACCTTTAACTGGTGCTAAAATAATATTCTGAGTTTGAGATGAAGGCACTAGAGAAATGGACTCACCTCTCTGCCACTGCTCCATATTGTCCAATGTCCACTTTTCCAAATTTGAGGCCTAAGCAGTTATACCTGGTGAACATAGCCAATGTCATTAACCTCATGAAGAAATGTTGACACTTACTTTCTAGCGAATATCAGCGATTTTATTACAAAGATCCTATTTAAAATTAGATTATCTAAAAAACCTTTTTGTTTAATTGAGTGTTTAATCTTGACCTTATACAATACTGACACTCCATTCCCCAGTTTGATACTGTTCAGTGCTTTGACATAATCTGTACTGTTAAAAGCGCTATATAAATAAAGGTGATTCATTGATTGTGTGTGTTACTGTGACCTACTTAAGTGACAGTTCTGCAAAAATGGGTGCAAATGACTGACACTCTGGAGACCAGTTGGCATAAAACTCAACAATCCATGTCACTCGACTGTCCCTCTGCAGCTCTTCCTAAAAATACATAGAAAAACATGCATGGTAATTAGTTTAGCGGATAATAGAGGATAGAGGTCTGAGTTAAATAGTATGAATTTAAATAACGTGAAATAATATATAATTTTGAATTAATGCTGGGCAACAATTAATCACAATGATAAAAATTCAAAAGGTTTTTGTGTATAATATGCGTGTGGACTGTTTATATTAGTGCTGTCAAATGATTCATTGCTATTAGGCAGACTATCACGGCAAACAGCACAAGGAATTGTAGTAGCTAGATCTAAACAAAGCAGCATGGTCTGCTTAGCTAAAAACACTTCTTTTACAAGTACAGTATTGCAAGATTTGTAGATTAGCTATATTTAATAGTTTACATTTTGCAAAACCATTTGCAGTTAGTTTTTAATATTACATTCTTAAGGACTCAGGAGCACTAGTGGTCCTATTTAAAAAAAAAAAAAAAAAAGGAACAGACATTTCCTGATCAATGATAGAAATTAAGCTTTCCCATTGATATTTGTGCGCTTGATTGATTTTATTTACATAATTTACAGAATATAACTGAACCCGCCAGTAGGTGGTAGTTAGAGTGGTTGTCTTTGACACTTAATCATTCATTAAAACAATTCCGTTAAACGGTTGATTTATTTAGTAATGATGCAATTGAAAAATCAAAAGCAAAGATTCATTCGTAAACGAAACAGCACTGTGTGAGACTATATTTGCAGCGGCTCAACTCAGACTTTGTTTTTTAACTTTTGTTGATGAAATAGAGCAAACAACAGTGTTCCTAAAACTTTTGTAAAAATGTATAAAACTATTACAGTTTTTTTCAGTTGCTAACAAGCGCTTAACCATACTTCAGATACTTTTTCTAAACTCTTAACACAGACTAACAACTACAAAACAGTTGGCCAAATGAATAATTTTCTTCTCAAAAATACATATTGTTAAATATATACTAACTCTCCTTTTCAAAATAGAAGACATCTTTCTATGCACACACTAACTTGACCAAAACACTGGAAATCTGACTCAAAATGAAATTATTGAAGAATAACACTTGGTTTCACTTCACAAGGTACATGCAGTCAATCAAAGTACACCAGGTTTCAAAATACTGGCTATTGTTAACATTACAAAAACTGCAAAGACATTTATGTTTCAGTTTTACAGGTATTTGCATGCAAAACATGCAATCCACCGGTTTGACACTAAATTTCTTGGATGGGAACTGCATGTACAGTATGTTCACATTCAAAAGCATTCCAGTAAAAAGAAAATATTTTTTTCCCCTTTACTGTTTACTACAGGAGGTACAGTAGAAACACAGTATGATAGAACAGAAAAAGTTTTACAGTATTGCTTACAGTGAACAAAATATCCATGAAATATGGTTGTAAGGCTGATGGTGTCGATACTGTCAAATATCTCATGGTCCGCCACAAATCTAGTTTGAATTTCATGCAGTTTTATTGCATTATTTGCAACAACCATTTCTACAATGGCAAGCTCTTGATCATTACTGAGGAGCTTTCCTCTTCCCCGAGAGGGTGGAAGACGTTACATTCTTTAGAGGGACAAAAAATTCAACATAGTCATTACTGTATGACCATATTGTCTTCGAATGCCACCACCACGCATTCTTACACCTCTACCTTGCCCTCTCCTTGAGCTTGCTCTTCTACCTGGCCCTGCTCCTCTCACTGTGTCTCTCAGTGCTCCTGCTCCTTTCACTGGGCCCCTTGCTCTTACTCTTCCATGTCCAGACGTTAAAGTGTTTGTCTTTTTCTGTTTCCAAAAACATCACTCCTTAAAGTCTTCCTTTTATTGTATAAGTGTAAATGTAATAGAAAAAAATAACCCCTTCCACTAAGTCTAAGCCAGACTGGAATCACTATTAGTTACGGTTACGAAGCGGACTACACAAAGGAGGTAAGTGTAAAACAGTTCTTTATTTACAGGCAGTAGAGGGTAAACAGAGTTCGGGAAGGAATGGTATGGTAAGTAGTCAGACAGATGATCATATTGAATAGCAGAAATGTTGAAGTGATGAGAATGCCTTCTCTTTGCAGATGGAGAGATCAATGTGGAGACACACAGATGATGGAGAGACAACGGCGAACCACAACCACACACCACACACATCCTGAGATGATGGAGACCCAGCGGGGAATTCCAGGGAGCCTGTCCCGGCTTAGGGGTGCCGGATCTATCTGGGTGGTTGGAGTAGAATTCTTGGAGTAAGGTGGGATTGAGAACATCCTCTCTGGAAAGCCAGAATTGTTCCTCTGGGCCATATCCCTCCCAGTCTACGAAGTCCATTTCAGGTGACTACCTCTTGAAGCTCATCGAGATAATGCCAAGGGTGTGCAAAGCAGTAATCAGAGCAAAGGGTGGCTATTTTGAAAAACTAGAATATAAGAGATGTTTTCAGTAATTTTACCTTTTTTGGTTAATTACATAACTCCACGTGTGTTCTTTCATAGTTTTGATGCCTTCAGTGAGACCAATGTCGTGGCTAAAAACACATTGAATGAGAAGGTGGGATTAAACTTTTGGCCTGTACTGTATTATCTTGTTGAAGATGGTAAAGTTCCTCACCCACTGATTTTTCAATATTCATTTGACTGACCTCCAGGAAATGCTGGGTGAAAGCCACATAGGTCTGTACTGCTGGGCCAGCCTGATTCCAAAGTGTCTCTGACCATCGTAGCGCCGGTCTTGTCAAACAAGATATAACAAAGCCTATTTTCGCATAATCTGAAGGATACACAGTTGGATAGGTTGCAAAAGCGGTGGAGCACTGTAGTAAGAATCCTCTGCATGCTCCCGCCACGCTGGAGTAGGGTGCCGGACGGACCATGGGACTTATGATGGCAGGAGGCGAAGAAGTGATGTTTACCGTCCGTGTTGCTGTAATCGGAGCGGGTGTGGGTGGTGGTTGAGAGGGCGTGGCTTGTAGTGCTCAAAGGAGGTTGTCCATTAGTTCCTGGAACGTGTCTGGGGAACTCATGCTGCCTGATCGTTTTAGGTCCGAGCTTCTGTTACAAAGTGGACTACAAGTGTAAAACAGTTATTTATTTACAGGCAGCAGTATAACAATACTCCTGTGTTAAATAAATTCAAATTCAAATTTTGTCACATTCACATACATACACGGTATGACATGAAGTGAAATGTATTGACAAATGTATACCAACAGAAACAAGAGTGTCTCTATCATATTCAGTGTACTCAATTGTGGTGTTTTTTTCCGTTTTTAAAGCGCTGAAAACTAACTTAGAAAACAAAAACAAAGAAAAGGGGGTTGGAACAGTTGCGACAGCAGCCGATCTCGCCGGCGCCATCTTGGTATGGCGAGGCAAGTCTTACGTACGTAGTAGAAATCGGTCTTAGAAACTCAGAGTCCACTTGAGATGAACGAGCTCAGACACTGGCTGTGATGTGGTGAGGGGTTTAATGTTTTGCTAGATGAGGTGATGATTAGATCCAGGTGGAGGTGACAGGTGCGGGTGATCAATACTCTGGTGAGATTTAGCGCTGTGATTGGAGGGTGGAAGAGCCTGGCGTGGCAGTTACATTGGCTCTATACTTTGTTACCATGAAATGGCAAACACTGCAGTCTGCTCTGCAGGGGCCTATTTAAGAAAGGAGGTTAAGTGCAAACTCTGAGTTTGTTAACCCTGAGATAAGGGAAACTCTGGGTTTTCCATTTCAAAAAGGCAGGTTTGTCAAACCCGGGAAAGCAGGGTAACTCAAGCCTGTTTCTGAAAGAGAGGTAACTATTACTCAGAGTCAGTTACCGTGGTAACTTACTCTCTGAACCTAACATGGTCGGGAGCAGGTTTTATTCTCTAAACTCGGAGTTTCTGTCGGTCTCCTCCCCATTTTTAAAGACGAAGCGGTATTTCTCGCCCTAGCTTTAGTCACTTAATGCCCACATTTCGGACACAAACAGACAAGAAAGTAACGAGAATGGCTTGTCCTTTTTAGGAGGATCACATAGATGAGGAGGCTGCATTAATTCGAAGAGAATTAGATTTACGTTGGGCAAGGATTTTGAGACACAGAATGGATCTTTTTGTTCTTTCCCTTGTAACGTTAACGGTGGTATTGTGTGGTTGAGCTATCCGGGATAATCGTCAAAAAAGTAGATACTTGTCTGGCACCCGAACATTAGTAACCAATTGTGGATTTTTTGTTGTTGTTGTTTTGTTTTTTTTACCCTGCCCTGAATCCTGCTTCCGAATCATGGCCCGTAGAGCCAATCCCCGATCCAGTTTCTGAATCATGGCCAGTGGAACTGTATCCGAGTCCAGATCCCATCTCTTGGCAAAGAGAGATGATCCCAAGTCCAGCTCCAGAGTCTGCAAAAGCACCTCCCTGAGCATCGCGAAATAATGAAATAACGGCGCATCCGAATCGCGGCCTGTAGAGCCAATCCAATTACTGAATCATGGCCAGTGGAACTGTATCCGAGTCCATATCCTGTCTCTCTTCATGCTGCAGGAGCGTTTCCCCTGAGTTCACACTGCAGGAGCGCCTCCCTGGGCTCGCGCTTCAAGTTCCATTGTCTGCAGAGGAGGGAGATCTCCCCAAGGAGATTTTTTTGTGGAGGCTATCCCGTCCAGGGTCCTCGCACCTAGAGGGGAGGGGGAGATGTCACGACATCTCTGTCTCTGAGCGCTGATCCCAGTGCAGTAACTAGCACATATTCTTAGTCACCAACTATGATTAACCTGAAACACCTGAGACTTATCACCTGCACTGGTTAAGAGACTCTCACACTAGTCAGTTGACGGCTGAGCTCGAGTGCTCATACTACCTTGTGCCCTGTGTTACCTACTGCCATTTTTGAGTTCTTAAGATCTGGATGGCTGACTGCACCGAACACCTTGGATTCGACATGATGTAAGCGAACCACAAAATCCCTGCCTTGAATACTCACCTTATATACTAGCCTGAGTCTGTAGCACTGGATGGAGTTAGAAGCGAACAGGAGATCGCCAACGAACCTGGTTTCACTTACCTGAGAGATTTACCTGTGTGTGATCTCAGGAGATCGCCAACTATTGAGTAAGAAAATCCATATGTTAATGCTCTGAACTTAAGGAGGCTAGTTTGTGTTAACGATCAGGAGAAGACTCCATTTCATTATACGAATGCCTGTTTATGCCCTGAGCCACAGTTTCAGTTTCCTTTGTTTATTGAGGTGTTCAAAATAAACACCTTTTTTACTTACTTACCTTGTCCTCGGAGTCCTGTGTTTGAGCGTTACAGGCAGCGACGATATAAAGTGTGGATCAATTAAACTTTCAAAATCGTTTACATAGGCCTAGGTCATTTAGATTGAGCAAATAAATCCTTGCAGTGTTCAGTGGGGAAGCAGGAATTATTGGAACATTGGGGTGGATGAAGAAGCATGAATGAATGAATAATATAGCCTGATGTACTTGGTTCAGTTGTACTTTGCTGTTTAAAGCGCGAAAGAAGATTCACGTTTACATTTGCACTTGCACGTTGCCAGTTAATGCCATGACAGAGTGAAATGCCGTGCATCATTATATAATTCTGTAAATCAGGGGGCAATTCGATAATTGTTCTCCACACCAAAAATAATCATTAATCTGTGTAACACTATATATATATTTTTTTATTCATTAAACCTTTTCTTTTAATTAACGAATGTATGAAACATGGACCATTACTTTATTCAACATTTCTGTTATGCAGGCTCATTTAGTAAATTTAAGCATTTTACATCAGTTATACAACTGACTTTGTGTTATTGAGTTCTTGTTACTGGGTTGAAGTCATGATGGTGATTAAATGTAATAAAAGAATAAAAAAAAATATTTGTTTTTCCTGCAGGGCAGGGCAAGGGAAGATATTCAGTAGTCATATTCATAATTCATAATCAGTAGTACACATTTAAATGTTTTTGTTTTTCATTTAGAATATGTCCAGATATATTTCAGCCTAATAGGGATGCCTGCACTTGTAATACTGCAAATACTGTTTGTATTTGTATTTTAATAATTTTTACACAATATTTTGTATTTTTATTTTAAATGCATTTCTATGTATTTATGCCCATCTCTGTATATATGTATACTATTTCAGTTGATATCATATTAGTAACAAAATTTAATTTTTTTTTATTTAAAACCAAAAAAAACAACAACAATGCAATATTTTAACTGGCTGCTGCAGGATGCGTGCACAGTTGGAGTATGACAGCCATACGTTGCATGAGGTAAGTTAATTTCAATTCACTAAAGAAGCAGCGTTACTGCAGCAAAACAATTAATAAAGTCTACACCATGGATCAGCAGCTCCTACAGTTGACCCAGCTGAGTGGTCATCTATCCTGTCTTACTCTGAAAGGACTGCTCTTAGTACAACAATGACTGTATGCTAACTTACTAGCATAGTTACTAACTTAGTAAGTAGAAGACCATTGCCTATAAAGGAAAACTTCATTCCTTTAAAAATCCTGATGGGCGAAGCTTCCACTACCACTACACATACAGACAGCTAATTAATTGACAAAACAAATCAAGCCGAGCTGGCTTACTTATTCAAAAACAAACCCGCTACCTTGCAGTCTACTGCTTTTGCTGGAAATTGTTCTCCAAGAAGTCCACAAAACTGGCAATAGAGGGACAACAGGATTGGGTCAATTTAGGTGCAAAATTTTCTGACCAAAGGTAATTAAAGTGGTTAACGTTAACCTTATATTTTATTATTTATTTTATTTGTTGTTAATTGTATTGCATTTATATGTTGCAAAAAATAAAGTGGTTAAAGTTTTTACAGTAAGAGCATTGTCTACTAGTTTATTTTGCCACTTTTTAGTACACCACATTGTATGCCAACTGGTACTGCAACACTTTGAATGTTAAAGTGCAAATGAACACCTGACCACTCCTGTGGGTTTGCTACTGTCACAATTAAAGATCATAGCAAGGGTAAAATCATTTGTATGATGTAAGCAACACTGCTACAAACAAATATGATTTATATTGGGTGTGTTAGATTTATAGTGTGCGAATAATAAAAGATTGACAATAATTAGAGGGGCCCCCCAAAAAAAATCCCTGAAGGCTTGGGCCGGCCCTGCTCTAAAGCTTCCTACCAATGGCCCAAGCTCCTTAACATTTTTGGGGGGAAAAAAAATTAAAATTAAAAATGTAATTTATATTCAATATGCTAAAAAAGTCTTTAACTCAGTGAGGGGAAAAGACAATCTTGCATCCATTTTTATAGTGGCACTAATTACCCAGATAATGCTCAGAGTTCGAACGCAATAGATTAAAATATAAAAGTGCATACCGGAGTGTCCGGCACATTTCTGTTATGCTTACTGAAAGGCAGCATATCTGTCACTCTCAGGACAAAGCAGGCAAGGGCGCAATCATTAATCATATTTATCATTAATCATTAATCATATTTAAGGGAAGAGGCGCGTTCTGACCACATCACTATCATTACTGGGTGTTTTTAGGGAATTTTTCCATTTATTCACATGTATTTGTACAGACACATAACGCAATCGCGATTTTATTCCGAGGGGATTTCGAGCCTGGGTGCGTTTTAATATTTGTGAAATTAATATTTCTGTGAAACATGTTTAGGCTGCACAGAAAGCTGACATACTGATATATACTGAAGACAGGAGAAGACATTTATTTAGCTGAACGAACTGATGATGACGTCATCGGGTCAGATTTGGTTGCCAATCAGCGGTAAGGGTCATGTCATGACCGCCTAGTGGAAAATGAAATTTCCAGTCGTTTATCAGTTTTTTACCCGTGAACCAAAGAACGAAATCCAGCCTAAATCTCTGGGTTTTTTTTGAACAAGCTAAAAAAAAAACCCGACAGTTTTCTAGTTTCTGAATATTTCATTTCAAATTGAAAAACAAATGATCAAAACGTACACGGACCGCATTTGAATAGCACGGCGCAGAGTGCAAAACTAACTGGATCAAACATTCAGATCACATGCAACTTATTTCTCCATCACTGTAAATTACCGAAAACAAACATGCAAACACGCATTACATGGTAGATGCAACCTGATCTCACAAATTTTGTGTAATGACCACAGACTCTTAATGTTTAATTTTACTATCACGGAAAAGATTACAATATAAGTCAGTGACCCATGCACAGATATCTGGATTCAAATATTGGGTAAATCTTTACTACTATTCAATTTTTTCGAACTAAACATTCTTAACTTAAATCTTAAATCATATTTCTACCACTGAATTACGATTTCCAATTTTTTGTATCACAATAAAAATAAGACAAATTTAATCAGCCTATTCTACTTACGTTTATACATTTAAGTTTAAGTCAAAATTAATCCCAACTTTGTTTTAAAATGCATGGATAACTGAAGATCACATGATCATAAATGGAAATCACTTCTGTGTTAAGTGACCATTGTGTGCTCCCTTGCAGGACCTGATTTTGCGGAGTTTGACGTGTCCCTGGGTTAACATCTTTGTTGACACTGTAACAACATTGTAATTAGCCAGTTAGATTTGAAGAACCAGTTTATTGTTTTTATGAAGTTTAGGCTTATAATCAGTGTTTGCTGCTTGTACATCATTCATCTATCATTAAATATGATTTTAGGCATTACTTATGGGTTAGGTATACAGAAATGGGCAAGATATGGTTGCTTTTGAGTTGTAAGACCTTTTAAATATTAGAAATCGTTTGGTTATGCGTTCAAAGAACTGCCTGGAACTACCTTCTCTGTGCGTTTCCTTGAAAATAACTGCACACTTTAGAACGTTCGTCAGCCAATCAGATTTAAGCATTCAACGGACCCGTAGAATGACTTTGTCTCAATATCAATCATCTCCCTCATTCAGTAGTTAGGCCATTTTATAAGGGGTTGCACCCCCTTCAGCCGTGATTAATTCACCATAATGCACTGCCTCGAGTACCTTATTGCTAGATATAATATGATATACATTACATTAATATAAATTAGTGGTGGGACGTTATCGCGCAATAAAAAAATATTGCCGTTAATCTATTCACAAAGTTGGGTTGGGAGCTGAATCTATACTACGCAAGCTATGATGACTTTCACCTTGATATTTTTGTGTGGATGTATACCTAGCCGAATTGCACTGTAGCCCTATTCGGACGGGACTAGTTTTCTACACTACGTGTGAGCTTTGATTCTTATCACCTGTCGTCCTTGATTTTCATGTACCATTTCAGACAGGACTAACATCTCCATGTTTATTACAGAGGCGACATTTTCAAAATATATACTGTATGTGTGTGTCTTCACATATGTATAATACATAAAAACACAGTACACACATTATATAAACAATTGTTTTGATTGTTGATGTGTTTTATCACGATTATTGTTGCCCAGCACCAATTTTAATAGTATTATTATAAATAATAGATAATAGATGCTTTGTAGTTATTTTCTTTTAATCTGAGATATGCAACGAATCAATCTTTCAAAAATGAACATGAATGAGAATAAACAAAAAATATTGGATCCACTGCAGAATGAGAGTCTTAACTGCTAATGAAAACATAATCAATTAATCTCTTGTGAAGTAAAAAACTATAAAAATACATTGTTAAGAGGTTTTAACTTTAGACCACTGTTTCTGAAAAACACTTGTATAATGATTTTATCAGCTGTTTGGACTCTCATTCTGAGGGCACCCATTCACTGCAGAGCATCCATTGCTGAGATAGTGATGCAAAGCTACATTTGTCCAAAACCATTCAGATTTCTCCTGAAAACAAAAAGAAACAAACTCAATCTTATCTTGGATGACCTGAGGTATTAGTACATTTTCAGCCAATTTTAATTTTTAGGGTGAAATTCCTTGAATGCTTGTTTTACTCACGTCTATAGTAGAGTCACTGAAGTATTTGATGTATTCAGGGCCCATGTAGATTGGTGGTTTACATGTGATCAGAAACACTGTATAAAAGAAGTCATAGTAGTTATTTTACGGATCACAGTTTTCACTCTTAATTACTTGCAATTTTTATATATCCCAATATTTATTTACCCACACACAGCGTGAGGTATAGAAGGCCGAGTCTTAGATCCACTCTGAAAAACAGCACCACGTTTGCCACCTTACTGAAGAGAAATATATTCCCTATGTGGTGCTCCAGTGTTACTAAGAGACAGAGAGAGCTATCGTTCAGTTTAAAATACAGCACCATGCATCAAGGTAAATTATTGTTCATAAATATCTTGTGTGATAATGTGTGTCATTTGATAAGTGTAATCACTTTTAATGCATATAAACTTACTGGCTCTGCGGTTCTTCATCATGACAATAGCACTGAGAAACATTAAAATCTCCACCTCCCTCTACAGAGCAATTACATGTTATTCAAATATATAAACACATTTGAAAATGTTTATATATTTACATATGTATTTTTTTCCAGATTTCATACATATGATCAAAACATACAGTGAAAACACTATATTATATATTTTTAGCATAAAATATTTCTATTTTATTACATTTTAAAATGTATTTTACTGTGATGTCTTCAGTGTCACATGATCCTTCGGAAATCATTCTAAGAAAAAATACTGATTATTAGTAATGTTGAAAAAATTATATTTTTGTGGAAACCTTGATACACAACCATTCAAAGAATTGGGGTAAAAATAAATTAATTAATATTTTTATTTTTTTAAATGGACCAAAATGTATATTTAAAAAAAAAGTAAATACATTAATAATGTAATAACAAAAATAAAAATAAATAATTAATATTTCAAATAAATTGTGTTATTATTCAAAGAATCCTAAAAAATTTAATCACACAAATATTGAGCAGCTAAATTTCTTTTTCACATTATAAACCAGTATTAATTGAAAATTCCAGCAGCAAATCAGCATATTATAATGATTTATGAAGGATCATGTGACACTGAAGTCTGTATGATGCTAAAAACAATTCAGCTTTGATCACAGAAATAAATTACATTTTAACACACACACACATATATATATATACATACATATATATATATATATATATATACACATATACATACATATATATACATATACATATATATACACACATATATACATATATATATATGTGTATGTATATATATACATATATACATATATATATATGTGTATGTATATATATACATATATACATATATATATATATATATGTGTATGTATATATATACATATATACATATATATATATATATGTGTATGTATATATATACATATATACATATATATATATGTGTATGTATATATATATATATACATATATACATATATATATATGTGTATGT
>JAUMHP010000016.1:5336436-5347155 GCA_032361065.1 Enteromius trimaculatus
TGGAGGAGCAGGAGGAGCAGTAGCACTAGCAGGAGCAAGAAGAGAAACCGTAGCATTAGCAGCAGCGGCAGTAGCAGCTGGAGCAGCAGCAAACACAAGAGTAGGAAGAGCAACAACACAGGCGATAACAGGAGTGCTGGTCGCAGTAAGAAGAAAATTGGGGCTATAGGGCAGTTATTCTGGTTCTGTGACAAAAGACAAATCTTCTTATGTTACTCTGTAAATTTGAGTTGATGATTTCATCTGATTACAACAGTTAACAACAGATACAGTAGCTCTGGGATTTCATCAAAAATGTCTTAACTTTAGCATCATTTTAGTAGATTAAAGTAGGAGTGGGAATCTTCAGGCACGTCACGATCCTGGGAGTCATAATTAGAATCCAAAATGATCCTTGATCTACTTTTTTTTTACCCAAATTAATTCTTCCAATGTGCAAATACATCTTTACAACATCTTAACCAATGTTGCTTTTTGTTTATATTTGAGATATGTCAGTACTGCCATCTTAAAAGTAGGGGTGTGAATCTTGGTTTCACAATTCAGTTCAATAAGAGCATTATTATCAATACAATGGCCCAGTTTCACAAACAGAAACAAAGATATTAATGCATCTTTTGCAAACTTTTAAGATATGTCAGAGCAAGATATTTTCAGTTGAAGCAGTTCATGCATTTTAGTCTGTGACTAGCTTAAGCCTTGTCTGAGAAATGGCTACATGGCTACATTTTAAATCAAATTTATTTTGTGCAAAATTTACATTTTTTTTTTAAAATCATTATATAAACAGGCTACTCTTCCAAAACTATTACTTATTTTAAAAAGTGCTCTTTGAGTATATGAAAGTTTACAGAAAGATTTTTGACCTTTAAAAGTTGGATTTTGCTCTCTTTTTCTTTCTTTTTTTGCTTTTTTTGCCATATGCGAGAAAAAAATCGATTATGAAATATCCAGAATCGATTCAGAATCGTTGAAGAGATTATCGCGTTGAATCGATGCCTCGATTTTGCCTTAAAGGTACATATTAGTACTTGATGTGTACACATTTGAACCTATAGGTAAGTGTCCCTTTTGAGAGAGTACCACCCCAGGGACAGCTTTTGTACCTTTATTTGTGAGAGTGTACAGTACTTACTCTGTTGAAACAGGCTTCCGTAAAGTGAATGTGACAGTATAATTCACTATGCATATGCATTAGTTTCATAGAAGTGTGTAAGTTTATGTTACTGTATGGTCCTCATTCACAGCCGCATGTGTGTGAGACTGAGACTGTAATGAAGACGGGTCACAGCCTTCTAATGAAGAAAGGCGGATCTCTTCAGAAAGACTGACATAACTGATGTGCTCATTGAGAGGCTATAGTCTGCATTATTAATACTCAGATAAACTTACACACACACACACACACACACACACACAGAGGCTTCAGCTTGATGCACAATAAAGCACAATCTGCCTGAATCAGTGAAAAGTGGCTTATAATTGTAGCAGTATGGTCTTTCTCAACTTCCATAAGAGACTACATTTCTCCAAATCTCATGACAAACTCGGATGAGCTGAGGGTGAGCACATTTTCATTATTCAGTGAACTGTTTCTTTAAATCAAGATGTTCAACAGGAAATTACTTTATGGGAAATATTAAGCCTTGTTTAAAAAAATTTTTATAAATAGGTGAATTTATATTTAAAACAAAAAATAAGAGTTTCACTTGTTTTATTTACTTTTAAAAAAAAAAACAAATACTTCCAAAGGTGTTTTGTTTTCCGTTGCAGCATTGAACTTATGTTTTCAGAAAAAAAATTGAACAAAAACACGGGTAGTGTAACATGAACGTGTCGAATAATCACATTAAATATGGCGCCAGTGCTCTCGTCTCTCACCTGAATGTCACATAAATCAGTTCAAGGTGCTTTCCCGATGATGAGGATGCTCATGAGGAAGACCATGATGAAGAATATCCACATGAAGATCCGGTCCATGACCTTGGCGACCTTCTTCCATTCCGCCACTTTCAGGCACGTGGCCTTTTGCTCGCGGAAGCAGTTCGCGATATATTCCACGTTCCCGACCAGCTTCGGATCGCAGCCGAGGATTCCACCGCCGCCACGGCAAGCGCAGTACGCGCTGGGGTCAAAGGTCAGCGTGAAGGCGGAGGGTTTGTCGTCGTCGGGGCAGCAGGGGGGCGGAGCTGCTTTAGCTTTCTCTTTGGGATGGAGCTTCTGCTTCTGAGCGTGGAAGGATTCAGATTCCTCCATCTGTCCGAACGGAGACGTGCAGCTCTCTCCGACCTCATACACGAAGAAGATCTTGGACATGTAGTCGATGATGAGGACTTTGGCCCAGTACGGCACCGGTTTGGCCTCGGCTCCACAGAAGTGAATGTTCATGATGAAGATGGTCAAAGCAGTGGAGGCTGTGATCATAGTCATCGTCGCTATGTAGTATTTACCTGACAGAGACAGACACATTTTTTAAATGTAAAGCCAGCAACACCAAAGTTTTGTAAGTGTGTGAAGTTTTGAGCACGCATGCAGGCTCTTCATCAGAAACTAAACATTTTAAGTGCAGTTTAAATTCTTCTTCCTGACATTAAGTTCTCCACACACACACACACACACACACACACACGCACACTGACCGAGAGGCTCACCGATCAGAGGAACTCTCTCGGAGGGAGGCATGCTCTCAGCCACCATCATCTGGAAGACGGTGAGCGCCAGCAGGACGGTGACGCCCAGCGAGACCTTCTCTCCGGAGTCTGCGGGCAGGTAGAAGCTGAGAGGAGCGAGGAAGGAGATGAGGAAGCAGGGCAGCAGCAGGTTGAAGATGTAGAAGGAGCTGCGTCTCTGAAGCAGGAGTGTGTAGGTGATGTCTGGATACGGATCCGAGCAGCAGCCGTACATGATCACGTTCTTAGTGGCCGGCATCCCGTGACATTCCCACTCCACATTCTCCACGAAGTCCGACAGGTCCCCGCTGTCCATGCCCATAGCGATGTCCACCTGCAGGAGACCAAACCACGGGTGAGACACCAGAGACCAGACTTCATACAGCATGTCCCGCTATTGACTAAACTGACTGTATATCTTCTAAAGGCTAGGTGGCGCTGTTTTCCAACTTTTTAGACACTTTTGGGACATCCTGACAATCACTGATATTTCTAAGCATTTCAAAGCTAAAGTCCAGTTATAGGAAACGAGACAGCTAATGTTTTATTAACTAGGCTTCGAAAAACTACACCTTTTTAACAGTTTTTTAATATTTGCTATAATTTTCCTGTGTATTATATTAGCTTCCGAATATTTGAATGTGGGATCCTTTTGGTACCAGGTGTTATTTTAGTATTTTTGAGGTACTGTTATAGTTGTTGTTTTTTTTTTTGAATTTATTTTCATATTTTAAATTTCTGTTCATTTTAATAATACTGTAGTGTGTTATGATCATTTTATTACTTTGTTACTTTTTCTAATATGTCTATATAGTTCTTTTTTTTTATTATATTTTAGTTATTGTAGTGCATCAAGTTAAACAAAACTAGGGTGGAAAATGTTGCCTTGGCTAGCTGAAATAAAATGAGTCCAGCTTTTTTATACTTTACTTCAGTAAATGTTATTTATTTATTTTTATTTTTGTTATGAATTAATTAATTTATTTTGAGGTTTAGTTTTTGTTAACTATAATAACCCTGATGAGGGTCCTATAAAAAAAAGATCTCGTGCTCCCATATAAATATAAATCCCACTATTTAAACACCATCTGTGCCTAACACATCCCCAAGTGTTGGCTAACGTCAGTCAGGTGTTTGGGGATGTTTGCACCTGGTTTCCGTTGTAGGTCCACGAGCCGAAGGTGAGGTTACACTGCTGGCTGTCGAAGGGGAAGTAAGAAACGTCCACCACACAGGAGCTCTTAGTGATGGCCGGAGCGTCCCACGTGATCTCACCGTTATACCGCAGCACCACGTTAGTGTCCACCGACCCCGCGAAATCATCATCCTCCGCCCTGACGAGCAGAACACACACACACACACACACACACACACAGAGAATACAGGTTACTGAGTGTTCCTCAGCAGAGCTGTGGAGAGACATCAGTGGAGGATAGCAGATGTGTGTGTGTGAGTGTGTGAGTGTGTGTGAACGTACGGGGGGCGTACTTGTTATACAGCACCAGATCGGGTCTCCACACGAGGCTGCTGGGAATACGAATCACCTCCAGACCGTCATACTCCTCTTTATTCCACTTCAGATGAGCGTCGTGCCACGTCTGTCTGATCCACAGATACGCGATTAACACCTGGTTCCTCTCGTCCTACACACACACACACAAACATGGCAGGTGAGGTTACTGTATATGTTTGTTTCACTATATTAGTGAGAATATTTTTGAATAGTGGGGACATTTTGGATCTCACAAGTAGAGTCAAACCAGCCCCCACACACACACACACTTATTTATGAGACACACAAACAAGTCAGAATTTATTTCCACTTTTCTGGGTTTATATAGTCACCCCTATAAACAGAGTTAAACTGAGTTAGAAGAACGAGCCATGACATCAGTCGTGTGATATATCCATCCTCTCTCTCTCTCTCACTCTCTCTTTCTGTCTCGTGTCTCTTGTCTGCATCTAATATTAACAGCAGTCTGAGTGTCTCTGCTCAACTGACCTCCACCAACGGTGTGTGTGTCTGGTATTTATCACCTTATGGGGACCAATTGTCCCCACAAAGATAGGAATAGCAGTAAATGTTGACCTTGTGGGACATTAGTTAGGTCTCCATGAGGAAACAAGCTTATAAATCACACAGAATGAAGTGTTTGAGAATGTAGAAGTGTGTAGTATTTCCTGTAAGGGGTAGGTTTAGGTGTAGGGTCAGTGTAGGACAATACCACATACAGTCTGTACAGTAGAAACAGTGTGTGTGTGTGTGTGTGTGTGTGAACTGACCATGTCTTTGATCTGAGACAGCGTAACCTGCAGCGTGACGTTGAGGGATTTGTCCGTGTCGTCCACTGGTCGCAGAGCGCTGGAGTAATTCTCCATAAGATCGTTCAACAGCTTGTGTGCGAACCGACCCTGAGCGCAATGAGCCGCTGAACACACACACACACACACACACACACACACATTAGAAGACCTCCAGATGATCAGCGCTTGTATTTGAAAATATACAAAAAAACAACACAAATATATTTATACTGTTATTATATTGTTATTTCAATATTTAGTAATATTACATATAGATTTATTAAAGAACTGTAATTCACATATTTATATGTGTGCATATATATGCATTCACATATGTCACATTTGAAAATTACAATATTCCATAAAATATTTGGGACTTTATAATAGGATTCATCCTAAATGCAGGGTGTAATTGTAAATGTATAGAATGGACAATAATTGTTTTGCCCTTATTTTTCTTATTTACTTGTTTTTGGCATGAAGCATATATGTTCAATATATATTTCATTGAGATTCACTATTACAACATTTAGCATAAATGTGAGAATATTCTTGCGAAGTTCTCTCAAAGTTATGAACAAACATTCATTCAGTCAAAGCCATCTGTTCTTTAGGCTAAAATGTTCTTGAAATATCATCACAAAACATTTGTTATAGGTTACATCTTCAACATTTCAGTTGGACTTTTGTCTAATGTTCTTTAAATGTTGCTACTTTTGCAGAACGTTCAGAAACACTCAAAAGTAACATTCTCATACAAAATAAAAATTGATTCCCTTAACATTCGCATAAACAAAGTTTTCAACGTTCGTAAAACGTTTAGAGAACGTTCTTAGAGCGTATTTTTAGTAGGCAGCAATTGCTTAATCATCTAGGTTTACCGATACCAAACTAGCCTGGAATTAATATTAATGTATAACCTGGTTATAATATAAATACGCATGTCTCACCTTCAACCAGTAATAACGCAGAGAAGAAGATCATCTCCATCCCGCGCCGCGTCTCCATCGCGCAGACCTCACGGGACAGCCAGGATCTTCATCAGCTCGGCGGTAATCCGCTCGGTTCTGGCCCGTTACTCGCTGGCGTTTGGGACACTGGAGCTGCGGGTGTCGCGTTGCGCGCCGGGTAACCAGACGCGCCGCTATTGAGCTGTCAATCATGCGCGCAACAGGTGGGCTCGGGGGCAGGTAACGGAGATGATGCGGGGATTAAGACGGAAATGACACCTTTATCATTACATAGTGTCCTGAACTGACACAGGAGCGAAATGCAATCTGGGTCATTTGTCTTGCGCGCTTTTGGCACCGGGCTGGGTTTTATATGTTAAAAGCGTGAGATCTGAGGGTCATGTGATCAGGTGACCGAGTTTATCCTCCTTTCAGCAGCAAGATACGCATCTAGCCGACAGAAACACGACAAAACGGACAGAAACCGGAGAGGCCTGATCAGTCTGGACTGGAACCAGAGCACAGCTCACCAGAACAACACAAACACAATCACAAAACCCGCCAAAACACACGACCGCGCTGCCATGTGTCCGAAAACAGCGGGAAAATATATATACATTTGGTGCTGAATGATGGCCAATATAAATACTCACTTCTAATTGCTTCACAATGCTAATTAATACATGCATGCGTACATAAATCATCACTCTGGTGAATAGCGTCCAGTAATAGGATACTTTAAATATGTTTACTTAGCTACGTTTCTAGCAAATGTTAAATAATGTAAACAATTGTTTATCCTGCACATCATTACTCACAGATGCAATACTAATCTCTCAAACACACACTCACACAAAAATAAATAAATACATAAATTCATTATAGTCTTTGGTCAAACTTTTATTTTGACCAAATATTATAAATATTTTTATATTATAAAAAACTCTTGAATCTACTTTGCTAAAAAAAAAAAAAGTTTGTAATTTTATATTGTAAACTGTAGATTAAAAATAATACTATAAATAAAAAACTTATTTATAATAAATTGTGAATTGCTTAACCTTAATTAAAGAAATCCTTAAGTTATGCTGTGTCCTCAATTTCTTATTTTTTTTTTGTTAAAAGATATGAACATGCATTGCCAAAAGCAACTGAATTTTAAACTCACCAATAAATGTTTAGTTTTCAATATTTTTTCTTTCCAAATTTTGCTTAAAGATGATTCTCAACTGTATGTTGTAGCAGAATGAATCGATACCGTTTCTCTTTTCTTTCATAAACTGGTTTTCTCATTATGTACAAAGTATCTTTAAACTAAATCTAATTTGAATATGTATGTGTTTATGGGCTAACATGTAAGTGTAATAATGGGATTAACAATTGACAAGGTTTTCATAATAATATGTATTTCATAGAATACTTAAATATCAAAATCAGTTCAGCTTTCACTTTGTGACACGTCTTATAAAGTCTTGCTGCTCTTAGTAACACATTTGTCTGCTGCACTAGTGTCTTCTAACATTCTCGCTCTCTCTCACTATATATTATGCTAATATTTGTCTACATTATTATATACTCAGAAATAACAATTTTTTGCTGTCAGAACCTGCAGTCAGTGTAAAATACAGATCATCCAGACATCACGTGCTCAGCCATGAAACTGGTGTTTATTTCACTATTCCACAAAGCAATAATAAATAAAGGCATTGCCACATTGCTTTAATTTATACAGACTTTAATAGCTTTATTTACAGATGAACTTTCGTCTTTTGTTTATTTGCGTGTGTGTGGGTTTCTTCCAGTCTTGAGATTAACATCTGAGTGAAGGAACGGTTTCTCTTCTGTTTGACACAGTTTTAAAAACGAATTTCAAATGTTTTCCAGATAAAAGGGCCAATGATTGTCCAGGAGGGAGGACAACCCTAGTGCTGATTGGGCGTGTGCACGAGGGGGCGGGGCTAGTGTCAGACTGCAGAACCAGTCGGAGGGAGATGATGATGATGATGATGAGAAAGAAAAAAGGCACATCCAAACCAAAACAAGTAAACGTAAGGTAGAGAGGAAAAAAAGGGTCAGTTCACCTAAAAATCAATGAAAGTGTAATTTTTTCTCTCTCTTATGTTATTCCAAACCTATAGAGGCTCATTTCTGCCAAAAAAAAAAAAAAAAATTTAAATTATATATATATTATAATATAATGTTAATCTCACAGATCCCACTTCTCCCTCACAATTTTGCGTTTATTTCACACTATTCTGACAGATTCTCTCAGAAACACAAGATATAAACCTGCTATTCTGAGAAAAAGTCTATGAGACATAAACTAAGAATTGTTTGATATAAACTCAGCATTTTGAGACAAACTGAATTATGATAAACTCAAAATGATGATATACAACTCACTATTGCAAGATATAACTTCAGTTTAGAGAGAAAATCTCAGAAAATATTCTGAGTTTACATCTCAGCTCTGACTTTTGTTTACAGAACTGAAAAATAAAGTAAGAATTAATTTTTTTAGTGTATGGCAGAAACGAGCTTCCTTACCAATCTGCATTATGCATATATGCAGCTGAAAGTCTCCTGCAGAACAACATAGAGATGACTGCATTTATGTTTGAGGAGAACTGTTCTCAACGGAGGAATGATAAAAGATGGATAAAGAAAGAGCCTGAGGAAGATGAAGGTGGAGTGGACTGAGGAGATCTGGGGTGGGGTTGTGTCAGATAAGGTGCTTTGGCCCCTCGGGTTAGACTCAATTACTGAGCAACAGTTCTGTGGCTGTCTCCACGTCCCAGGATTTCGACGACAACGCCACTATTACTGCGTTCTGAGGACAAGAGAGGACTCATGTCAGTGATTCTGAAGAGAGGAAATACATGCTAGACAAACATTATCCGTCATAAAATCATAATAGTGTGAAATACACATATCTGTGACCCTGGAGCACAAACCAGTCATCTGAAAGCTGATAAATAATCTCTCCACTGATGTCTGGTTTGTTAGGAGAGGACAATATCTGTCTGGGATACAACTATTAGAAACTCTGGAATCTGAGGGAAGTTCTTAGCAATGCACGTTACGAACCAGAAATGAAGTTTTGATATATTTATGATAGATATTTTACAAAATATCTTCAGGAAACATGATCTTTACTTAATATTCTACAGATTTTTGGGAAAATGTATCGTTGTCTATTGCTACAAATATATCTGATGACTGCTGCGGAAGTTATTTTTTCATTATTTTCCAGCTTTGAAAAACTAATGATATACATGAATGTGTGGAAGATTATTGCTGAAAGGAATCTGTGATTTTTTCCCCCTCAAAATTCAGAAAAAATTCAGAGTTTATTTGAATTCTGAGCATCTCGAAGCGCTGACTTTTTGTTTCCACCACAGAGAAAAAAGTAACTGTGTTTTTATCTCTTGTGTTTCTGAGAAACTGAGTACAGATTGTGAGCTGTAAATTCATAATTATGAGAAAAAAAGTTTGAATTGTGAGACAAAACGTCACAATTCTGTTTTATTTTTTGTAAAACAAGCTTCCATTCAGATGTGATGTCATTTACTCACTTTATCAAAGCCCATAGCACAGAGCTTGTCTATTTTGCGTGTGTAGTCTGGGCTGGAGACAGGAGCTCCTGCGTAAACATGTGACCAGAGTCGAGCCGTCTGTTTGAACATCTCTGGGTTCTGTTTATACTTCCAGACAAGAAATAAAGAGCATTAAAAGAGGACATTCGACTCAAAACATGCATTTATTTGTAGGTTTTTCTAGCAGAAACTATCCTGGTATATATACACTACTCTTCAAAAGAGGTTAATAAGAGTTTTGAAATATCTCTACTGCATTTATTTGATCAAAAATACAGTAAATATCATATATTTTTAAGTCCATATCGTCCATCCCTAGTTACACAGGCCCAAAACATACCTGATTGGCAACTACGGCGTCCTGTGGATCATCAGGCTCAGCGGCGGCCAGAAGAGCCTGTAGTGACAGTAAGACTGTTCTGAGGGTCATCGCCGCCGCCCTGAAACACACACAGCTTCAGCTCCAGCTCCAGCTCAGATCACTTCTCTACTGCGTGATCAGTGAGGTCTTACCACTGGTCCTTCAGGATGTCCAAACATATGGCGCCTGTTACTGAGCTGATGTTGGGATGCCAGATCTTCGTTATAAACCGAACCTGAAAATAAATCAGTGGACAAATGCGATAATTATCTCATTGTTATTTAAATGACACACTGGTCATGATCTGATTCAGTTTCATTCAGGGAGTCACAATGTGAGTATAAAATCATTCTTGATTCATCTTAATTTTAAACTTAAAAAGTTAAGTCAGATTTTTTGCCATTTTTTTTTTTTTTTTTTACAAATAATAATAATTCTGCAAAAACATATTTATGTCACTTAAAGTAAAGTTATTACAGTTAAGTAAAACTAAAACCATATAAAATAATGCTGTTAAATGATTAATAACGTCAATATAAAAGTTTTAATTTACATAATATGCAGGTTATTTGTATATTTATTATCTAAATATACACACATACAGTATATATATTGAAAATGTTACATATATTTTCATATCATATGTAAATATTGACATCACATAATAATATTTATATAAAATTTATATTATATATTAATATATATTATATATACATAACTAAATAACTAATAGAAAAAAAATTATTGAAATGAAAATAAAAATAAAACATTTCTCACTTTTGTTTAGTTTAATTTGATGTACTAAAATAAACTAAATATAATAAAATAAAACTTACATA
>JAUMHP010000016.1:5350556-5361639 GCA_032361065.1 Enteromius trimaculatus
TGAAGCACGACAATAATAATAATTTTAATAAGCCTAAGGCTGGGAAACATACAGGCAGGTTAACCACACGAACAAAAGCTTAATACCAGACACTGAGACAAAAGTGAAGTGAACTTAAATAGGGAAGGTGATTACAACAAACGAGCAAGACACACCTGAACACAATGAACAATTAACAGAAACCAGGGCAGACGGAGCAACAACAAAACAGCATTACATGTATATTAGGTCTAATTTATCACTTACAGAGATATTAGACATTGAATTACTATTTTGTTTTTTGCAAACCTTTTGTCGTCAGTGCAAAGTAATCAGCTGCCACTGGAAATATAAAGCATGAAATGATAAAAACCTCAAAATATTTGTACATTATGTTATGCAATACTAAACTCCAGCTACTCATACATATAAATTATGTGAAAGTATATTTATTTTTGTGCAATTTTCTTCATTCACCATCTCCCCAAACTAATTTTCCACCCTGTTAGGATACTTCCTCACCTTCCAAAACAGATGACAATTCCACTGAGATAATTATGTGGAACTAACAGGGTGGAAACGTCAAACTTTGCACATTGCATATTACTATTTAATGCAAACTGCGTAGAAATAGCTGGCGGTCAGTGGAGCAAAGCTTTGTTTGGCGCACCAGAGAGTGTGACGTCACGTGAAAACTATCAGTTGTTTAAAATGATTTCATTTTTTGATTCTGATGTGGTTTTATGCATTGTGATTGTACATTTACACTTAGCTATTTAGCAGATGCTTTTATTCAGAGACTTACAAACAATGACAAGAGAGAGAGAGAGATAGTGTGTTTAACCAAGGTTAAGTCAATGTGAAGTAACTTCCCTGATGGTCCTGACGTTATTTAAATGTTATTTTGGCAAAAACATTTCCATGGATGGTTTGATACAGTTTCATCTTAAGCAGTTCCATTCAATATTATTTAATGTTATTATTTACAGTCTTACAGAACACATTCAGCACACATTCAATGTTAAATTGTGTCTATTTGTCTAAAGCCGCCCCATAATTCCTTTAAAAATTCTGTCAAATTCATTCATCCAAAGTCCATCAAAAAGTCAAACGGGGGCATTAATCATTTGAACTGATATTAATTCATGTGTGTTCAGATACAGCAGTACTGCATGGACAGAAAATATTACACAAAATATACACAAACCTTCCTGAACGAGCAGCGCAACGTTTTGAGTCCAGAGCTTACAACAGAGCTAAATGAAGGAGACGTTCTTTTAAAACAACAAAAAAAGAATTGTCCATTATTGGAGCTCTATAGTGTCCTGAACAGAAAAAAGTGCTTTTCTTGTACCCTTACATGCATCTATATCAGGGATTACTGGCTTTATTGTTAGAGAGTTCCAGGTTGTATAGTTTTATCACATGAAGTGTGCAGGTCTTTGGCTGTAATTATGTGCGTGTAATTTAAGGTGTATTGTTTTTGCTGGTTTTAACACCAAACCAGATGCATTGTGACATGCAGACATCAGTCCACACCGAACATGAAACAGTGGCACAATCACAGTCAATCTGGAGATATTTGATGTTTAATTATGTGCAGTGTTTTACATCGAAAACTTGTGCATGTTTTCCTGTGTTTGAAGCAACAGTCCATCCAAAACTTCTGAAAATGTAGCCACCCTCAGGCCATCTGAGATGTAGGAGAATTTGTTTCCTTATCAAATCTGGAAAAATGTGTCTTTGCATCAGTGTCTCAGCAATGGATTTGAATGGGTGCCGTCAGAATGAGAGTCCAAACAGCTGATAAAAACATCACACAGCACTCCAGTCCATCAGTTAACATCTGGAGAAGATAAACGCTGAAACAATAAAGAGGTTTTTAACTAAAATATGAGAAAATAATCCATAAATATTCTTCCTCCAGTGATAAAGTGTTCTGGTCTGAATCTGCACAGATCAAAACTGTCCAAAACGGCTCTAAACTAATATGGGGCTGGATTTTAATGTGAGTTATTGTGGATTATAGACTGTATTTCAGGCAGAAGCAATGGTTTAAAGTTAAAACACTATGGGCCGGTTTCCCGGATAGGGATTAAATTAAGCCAGGACTAGCTTTAAATTAGACTTTGCTAATTTAGGACATTTAAGAATTTTTAGAAACATGCCTTACAAAAATGCATTATCTGTGAGCATTTTAAGACCAAACAATAATAATAATGTATTTTAAGATATCGCAGTGCAAGCTTTTTCCAGTTTAGACAGCTCTTAACATTTATTTTAATCTTAAACCCTGTTCGGGAAACTGCCCCTAGGTGTTAAAACACTTCTCAGGCACCTTTAGAACACACTGAAGATCATTTCCACCAAATGTTGTGCCAATACATGAAAGTGTTCACATGCATAAAGGAATAGCTCACAGAAAATGAAAAAAAATAAAATAACTTCTGCACTAATTATAGATTTGTTTCTTACAAACACGCAGCGTTTGTCTTCTCCAGATGTTAACTGATGGACTTGAGTGTTGTGTTTTATCAGTTTTATCAGACTCTCATTCTGACGGCACCCATTCACTTCCATTACTGAGACACTAAAGCAGAGACAGATTTCTCCAGATCTGATGAGGAAACACACTCATCCTAATCTCCGATGGCCTGAGAATGAGCACATTTTCTTGTTTGTCTGAACTCCTCCATCAATTTGAAGTTTATTTGCGCAGGAGCCCTGTTCTGTGGGGCACCTTCATCATGGGGAACCTCTGGTTCTGGACTCTGAGTCTCTGCGGCCCAATGTTAATTGGCTTTCTCCTCCTCTTCCTCACCACAGAGATGACGACGAGCACAGAGAGCATGACGGTGCTGATGGACATGCAGACGCTGAAGAACAGCAGCGGTTTGTTCTCCACGATGCGTGTGCAGAGTTCACAGCTCGTGTCGATGTCTTCGTCCTTGCAGGTCAAAGGTCGCTGGTCAGCGGCGGATGGAAAGCCACGTTGGGTAATGATGTCACGGTACAGGCTGACAGATACTTTGGGTCGAGAGTGATGAGCTTCGGAGCTGAAGAGCCCGAACTGAAGACCAGTATGGTCCTGAAGCTTCCAGATATAAAACCCTCTCAGATCGATGCCGTCCAGCTCACGAGCTGCTCGGAGAACAGAGGAAGAGTTTAACTCAACCATCACTAGCACAAGGGTTTGTACTGCTATTTAAGTCAACATTCAATTTCAATTGTGGAAATAAATTTACAGATGCTATTTCATATCTCTTTGCATACTCCGGTTCTCACAAAACAAAGACCGATCATGAATTCAAGTTTTTTAGTTAGCATTGTTTTATTTTTTTAGTTTTTTTTTCAATCATTCAATCACATGTTCATGTTTGCATGTTCACTTTGGTCGATGGACACATTATATGCATGTAAACAAATAAAATATTGTATCTTTCTAGCAAGTGTTTTACAGTAATTTACAGTAATACCAATATATTTTACAGTTATTTATTCATTTTAATTTAATACTTTTAGGATTTAGTTGATATTTTAATAAATTAATATTAATTTAATACTTTAAATTAAATTAATTAATTAATTAATTATATTTTAAGGAAAATACATGTGCATGTTCATGGCTCAGGTGGTTTTCTGTTGTTGATATTTTGTAATTCTTTATGCATTTTTTATGCATGTTTGTTAGATAATATTTCCATAACATTCACTTAGTTAATACTTTGCATATGTTGATAAATGGACACATGTTGGGCGAGCAAACAAACATATTCTAGTTTTTGTATGTATTTTGATATTTTTGATACCATTTATCGGTTAATATTTCATAGCATGCAGTTAAACAAATAAAATATTTGATCCTTTTAGTGCTTTTGTGTTCTATTTTAAAAATATTTATTTCTATATTTTGTCATAGATCATTTTAATATAAAATGTTATTTAATTAATATTTAATAATTTGACACATTTGCATATTTACAGTAAATTACTCTGTTGTAGATAACAGTCACTTGACAAGCAAAATATTTTATATCGAAGATCTTTTCAATATGCCTTTCATTTGATTCTGACTGTAATTTTTTAAAGATCATTTATTTATTATAATTATAAATAAACCTTTTAGTTTTAGCACACACAGCCCTGTTTTCTATGTATGCACGCAAGTAAAAACAGGTCACACTGTCCACAGATTTAACACTTAATCTGTCAGATCACACACACATTAAAGTGTGAAGCGACGGTGACTCACATCCGCACAAACACAGTAAAAGCAGACGCTCTGGGCTCAAGGATCATACGGTCTCCACATGACGGCTGTGTGCTCATAACATCTCAAAGGTCGCTCATTAACAGCTCTGAGACAGAATTACAGCAGTGTGACCTTTGACCCTGGTGTTAAACCTCACAGGAAGCGGCTGATTACAACGTGTAAAACAGATAACGCTAGATAACGCACACTTCTGCAACACGGCCGTTTAATCCTTCATGTTGTTATTAGATATGATGAGGACATGTTTCATAATCACGGTTCATTAGTGCTCTCTGATGAGCCTAGTATCGCTGTTAATATTGCTCATATTTAACAATTATATAGTTAAACACACCCTCTATTATCATGAAGACCAGAATATCATAAATTTAAGGGAACAAGCTTCCAGTGTTTTGCTTCAAATCAAATGTCGTTCTGCTCTTGTTTATCTCAGAGCAGGTCGGTTTGGATAAAGAATGGAATATTGTTTTAAAATGTAAAGAATATTAATGGAAATTATGAAAAAAATTAACTAAGGGTTAAAAAAAGCACTAAAAGTGGACACTAACCATGCTTAATATATGGCAAATAGAACACAAGAATCAGAAATAAATACAACATATAATAATAATAATAATAATAATAGCAATAATAATAAAAATGAAAGTAATTATGTCATACTTAAATGTTAAATATTTTGTAATAATATGAAATTGAAATAGTTTAATAACAAATGGAACAAAATAAATTAAATAAAACTATAAAAAATGAAATGCTAATAATAACAGTAATGACAATACCAATAAAGTAAGAATAATATGATAAAATAATTAAATAACATATATATCAGAGCTGGTTCGTTTAGTTTTAAATATTATTTAAATGCTTATTTTTATTTTTAAAATTAATTTAGAAAAATAATAATGGATTCAAATGCTAAAAGTGGGCACTTACTTTACTGTGACAAATGCATCTAAAAATATCCTAATAAAAAATAATATATATATTAAAAAAAATATATATATATATATATATATATATAAACAAAAAGTTTAAATAAACGAAAAAGATAAAAATTTAATTCTTCTGAAACTCTTAAATCAGAAATCTGCTCACCTTTCAGCGCCTCCTGCAGGTAGCTCCTGATATATCTCTGTCTCAGCTGGTCATCGTGAACCCCTTGATCGTCCACTCCTGTCGCCGTGATGATGATGGGGAGGCGGTCGCCATAGCGATCCCTCACCCAACCCAGCATCCTGCGGAGGCCCCAGGGCACGAGCGCCCTCCTCAGGTGTGAGAGTGGCCAGGTGACATCCTGCTTCAGCACACAGCCATGCTCCGGCCTCGACGGTGTCGCGTCTTCCCACGGAGCCACCAAATACGTTGTGAAGTGATTGAAAGCGAAGAAATCCAGTGCCCCTTTAAGCTCTGCCCTCTCATCGTCAGAGAAGCCAGTCAGAACATTGTCACGCCCCTCATCCTCTCCACCAATCAGAGGGTCGAGAAAACGCCCCACTTCAAACACCAAAAACTGTTGCTGGGCAGATTTGTGAGATTCTAAAAACGGATTGTACGGTTCTACCCAATCAGCATGAATAGCCAAACTAACAGCCCCACCCTGTTTCTGTCGAAACCGTTCGTTGTAAATACGCCATGCTTTCGCGTGCGCTAACAGCAAATGACGCGCGACAGCTGTCCGGTCTTCTTTGTATAATTTGGTTACCTGGTTCGGCTCGTTAATGGTGACCCACGCCGAAACAAAGTCTCCGAATTCGTGAAAGCAGAACGCAGCGTAGCTAGCGAAAGCCTCCACCGAGCTAGCGTTCCTCCACCCGCCGTTAGCATGCAGCGCTTCAGGGAGGCTCAGGGAGGCCGAGCGGTTTCTGGGGTGATAGAGAGTCACGACTGGCTGGATCCCTCGTCGCTGGAGCTCCGTCAGCACACAGCGGTAGAAGCGGACCACCTCCGGGTCACCGCCGGGCGAGAGCTTGGTCCAGTCCAGTGCGAAGCGGTAGTGCGATGACCCCGTGACGCCCAGCAGGAAGAGGTGGCGGTGGATGAACAGGAAGTCGGTGCACTGCGCGGGTCGCGTGTGGAGTAGGACGCCCGTCACGGGCGAGAGAGCGCCATTGCCCGACAGGTTCCAGCGATACAGCTGAGGATCGGTGAACTGAGGCGAGAACGGAAGCAGATGGACCTGAGACAAACACAGAGAGAAACTCACATCAAACACACTGAAAACGGCACCATACACAAAGCCAGATATAAATCACTATTATAATCACTATTGGTTTGACCACTATTATGCCTAATAAATCAGAAAATACTGTACTGCAGTACTGAAGCAGTGTTTTGTCTTCTCTGACCTGTAGCACTGACTCGGACACACCGAACTGGAAGTCACAGGGGAAACGGCCCTCGATGCGGGGTGTGTTTTCGTCGGGGAAGCCGTTGTCTCTGACCACTCGTCTGTAGAAGTGAGCGCTGGTCTTCGGGAGTCTGCGGCGATCAGCTTGGCTGAAGTCGATGTAGAATAATCCTTTCCGTTTGCTGTAACCGTGATTCCACTCGAAGCCGTCCAGCAGAGTCCAGGCCGTGTATCCAAACACACGCACTCGGTCCACAGACACGGCTGAGAGGACACAGACACCACAACATCACTGACAAACTACCTGCATCTGTCATTTACTATTTAGTTTTGCATTTAATTCAGTGATTCATTTCAATCTTACAGTGCTCAGTATACAGAAGTTAGAGAAAGTGCATCTATATTTTAATCATTCATGTGTTATGGAAATGCTTTGTGAATTATTTATGCATTAAGCAAACATTTCAACATTTAAATACCATTTAATCATTCTAGGCTGTCACTGGCACATACGACACTGAAAAATTCTTATTCACCCTAAATAAATATGTTGAATATAAATAAAAAAAATTATTAAATTAAATGTTTTAAAATGTATTTATTATTTATTAAATAAAAATAAAATTTATTTTTTTAATTCATGTATTTATAAATATTTTATAAATATGTGTTAATTAAAAAATAATATTATGTAAATAAACAAATAAACTGATAGATTTATTTCTAAATATATATTAATAAATCAATTTATTTATTAAAAACAAATGTTTAAAAATGGTTACTTTGTGCATTTATTAAAATTACATATATAAATAATTAAATAATCTGTGATTTTTTTTCTATTTTTAATATTTAAATGTATGTAATTAAAAAAATTAAGTATACTTTTATTTTTAATAAATAAATGTATTTACTACAAATACATATATAAAAACACGGTTCATTTATTATTACAAACACATAAAATGCACTTGTGATAAAATGCATTAATAAACATTGTTATTAAAAATAAGCAAAAACAAACAAACAAACAAACAAACATATAAATATTTTTTGCAAGAAAATAACATTTGACCCAAGATGCATATCAGCATCAGGTGTGAGCAGGGTTTAAAAGCCACGCTCACCCTGCATGACCTGTGAGATGAATCTCTTGATCAGATAAATAGCCTTGGTGTCCTGGACCCCGACGGAAGCGTCAGAGAACCAGCCGCTCTCAGCCAGCAGCAGCCGTGGATCTCCATACATCTCCTGAACCCAGACCAGAACACCCCTGAGATCCAGCTTCATCGTCTGCCCGAACAGAGCCAGGCCTTGACCCACCCTCAGCGTCTCGTCCCCGAAGGCCAGAGAGAAGAAGTCAGCGGTGCCCTTGATCCAGAGCCGCTCCTGAGCACTGAACTCTGGGATTACGCCATGGTGAGACGCCTTCAGAGACTCGGGGTAATCTCCGCTTCCGTAGATGGGCTCGGCGAACCAGCCAATCACAGCCTCCATGGCCTTCTGACACAGTTCCTGATTGGTGGGCGTGGCCTGGCCGTGAAGAGGCTCCACCCAATGAGAGCCGAGCGTGATGGAGACGTTCCCATGCTGAAGACGGCGGAAGTTTTCATCGTAAATGTGCCACGCATTCGCATGAGCCTGTGAACATATAAAAAACAGAAATCATCACCTTTATTAGGCTGATTTTGTAGATTATTAAAATATATAAACTATAGAAATTTGCAAATTTAAAATATCTAAACCTTTTAAAAATATGCTTTCTCTTCTTTATGCAAAATAATAATAATTCTTAATAATTCAAGAATCACCACACACACACACACACACACACACACACACATATATATATTATAGAATATTAGATATATATATCTAATATTATTTTTTAATATAAAACTGATATTGTTGACTTTTTTTATGCCTATGTCATAATTAAAAGTAAAATACAAAAATAACCCATGGCTTCTGTAGGATTTAAATAAATATTCATGAAATAACTGCATTACATTATTATAATTAAAATACATTTATTATTATTATTAGAATCACTATTACTTTTTTTAAAAACCTTCCTTAAGAAAATCTATAAATTAGAATATAATAATAATAATAATAATAATTTACAAAATAATTGGAAATGGCATAATTGTCACAGAATCTGTTGATATTTTTTATTTGTAATTTATATCACATTTGTGTTTACTGGAAGCTCATGAATCCCTGTATATCTTTCACACCCCTGTATCACTTCTGCATTCACTGTCTTCTCAGCTGAGCTGAATGTTGAGCCTGACCTTTGACCTCTGACCCCAGACTCACCCTGAGGAGGTTGTGCGCGGCAATGAAGGGGTCAGCGGGGTCTCCGGTCACTCCGGGAGCGTGAGCGCCGGTCCCATAGCCTTGCACAGCCAGGAGAAACGGGTTATGCATCGTAATCCAGTAGCGAACCTCTGCTCCAAACTCTTGGAAACAAAACGCGGCATACTCTGCGAAAACATCCGCCATGCTCCGGTTGAGCCAGCCTCCGTAACGCTCCTGCAGGACCTGCGGGAGATCCCAGTGAAACAGAGTGACCACCGGCTCCACTCCATGCTCTTTCAGCTTCCCGATCAAACGCCGGTAATGCTGCACTCCGGCTGGGTTGGGGTTCCCCTTTGGGTTTCCGTCCGGGAAAATCCGTGTCCAGGATAAAGAAAAAGCATAGAAGTTTACCCCTAGATACCGAACTGACTCCAGATCCTCCTCCCATCGGACGTAGCTGTCGCTGGAGGGATCCGTATGACGAGTAAACCGATCCCAAACCGACTCGCCCTTCCCATCCACATCCCAGGATCCTTCGGTTGGGAACGCCGCGGACCCAACGCCCCACAGAAAGCTGCTCGGAAACACTCCGCTCTGCGGGAACGTCTTGTTCAGCGGCTGAAGCCAGAGTTTAGATACTTTTCCCTCAGACCTTCCCCATAAGATCAGCACTAAAGAGACGCACACAGACGAGACAGCAAACATCATGAGCACACTACAGGAGCACAAATCCACTCATCGTCCTCCGCTGGAAAACCAGAACAGTATTAATAACAAAAAACAAGAAGCTCAAAACAAGCGACGCTCGTAAACACTGAAGATCTGAGAGTGCAGGAAGATGAAGCTTGCATCAATGATTAACATGAACTCTGATCCACTCATGACTTACATCGTCTCAGAACAAGAGAGAGAGAGCGAGAGAGAGAGGGTGAGAGAGCGAGAGATGATGGATGGATGGAGAGAAAAGAAGAAGAATGAAGCAGAGACAATGAAGGATGTTGAGTAAATTTAATTTGTCTTTTTCTGAAACACACGCTGATGTCTCTGTGGATCGTAGATCACACCTTTTATACTCGGTATAATTTATATATCGGTATCCACAGTATCTAATATAATATGCACTAATCTCATACTCATCAATCTAAATACATGCAATATGATTAAATATATTTAATAATAAATAAATAAATAATAATAAATATTATATTTAATTAACTAACACAAAGTCCTAAAAATAATTGGTTTTCTATAGGATGCAAAATATATATATATATATTTTAATAATAACAATAATAATAAAGAATTAAATAAAGAAAAAAAAAAAAAATACTTTTTTGAATAAAACTTAAAAAAAGTGAAAGTGCAGTATGGAGTGCCCCAAGGCTCGGTACTAAACCCCATGGTTTTGCCTATGAGCCTACATTTAAGGCATCTAAAAGTAAATTATGTAATAAATGCAAAAATCTTTAAATGTAAATGTAAAAATCTGATACTTTTAATACAGATTAGATATGAACATTTGCTAAGAACAGCACTCAAATCTCTCTCTTTCATCTCTCCCGTCACTCCTGAAGAACAGCTTCAATATCCCTCGAAAGACATTCAGGGCTGAAGATCAAACTCAATTAAAGTGGATGACAGTTGTAGGACATGTGATTGAAGTTTTATAGCCTCCGCGGTGCATGTGATTGTGTTTGGAGACACGGTTTGGGAGCGTTTGATTAGATCAGACTACCGTTCAAAGAGGATTCTGGACAAAAATTAGCTTGATCAGTGGAAAACAACACATGTAACACAGCACAAGAGACACAAACACAGAAAACCAGATTTTCTGTCTTCAGATCCCTTAAAGACAGCATGCTCTGAAATACAACAGCTCTAGTGGGTGAACTTACCAAACATCTCGACTCACACACAGCTAACTAAAATATGAGCTACAAATATTTTGTTAATGTTAACATTTATGAAAACCTTGTTTAGCTATAACATCGTGTTTTGTGCTTAGGTTTTGAGAACGCTGTTGAAGATCAGATATCCTTAAATTAACATTATTGTAATATCACTGGAATGTATGTTTTTAACCCTGATGCACAAGAATTTCATGAAATTGAGATATAAATGCTGAATAAATCATCTTTCCATTGATGTGCTAGGATATGAAAATCTGGAATCTGTGTGTG
>JAUMHP010000016.1:5364478-5382987 GCA_032361065.1 Enteromius trimaculatus
TTATTTTTCAGTTTTTAAAGTTATTTTATTAATAAACTAAATGAAAATGAGAAATGCTGCCTCAAACTAGCTGAAATAAAGTAAACGTTTATGTTTTATATTTTATTTTATTTTATTTCAGGTAATACATTTTTTATTTATAATTTTAATTGACATAATAACGGTAATTTTATGAGATTTAGATTAAAAAAAATTTAGTCAGTAAAATTTCGATTCAACAAAAAATTTGATTCAGCAATCTGCTAACACACGTAAAATGTTATGTGTCTTTGTAATGGTGTGATCTGATCAACATCTCCATTAACAATTTCTTTTAAAGTTTCATGTTTATTTATGGAATCTGCTCTGCAAGCACTTACTGTGTCCCTCATTCTCTCCCCATTTGGTTCCCAATCGCCTGTCCGTTTCCCATCATGCTCTTCTCTTTGACCCATCCCGACCGGCCTGACACCTCACCTCTCTCTCTCGTATGAAACGCCTTCCTTCAGAGCGAGTTCACTTGTAAATGATGTGATTGTGGTCGATTCGACATAGTTCTCCTCTCGCATTCCCTCTTTATCTGGCTGCCCAGAAAAGGAAGTGAATATGGCGGGAATGTGAGGAAAGTTAAAGAGCAAACATCAAGAGCAACTTTCTGACCTAGCGGAGAGAGAGAGCCAGAGATGGACAGGAGATGTAAGGCGTTTTTCACGCTTTAAGAGCTCCTTTAGTCCACTGCTGTCAGACGGAGACGATTGAGAGAAAAGCCGAGCGACTGAAAGCTCTTTCTCTGCACGCATTTCTCTCCGCATTTGCATGTAAAAGCTCGCGGACGGCGCTGAATGCTCCTCGCTTCCCCGGAGCCATGGAGACGGCAGAAAAGGTGCAAAATTCAGTCGGCTGAACTTAAAACGACTTTATTAAAGTGTCAGTGATCAGAGAGCGGACACAGAAGCGCTCAGTGTTCGGTCCGAACCGCCGTTACACGCTCAAAAAGCTTAATGACCTGCTAAAAGCATTTATGCTCTAAAGACTTGTTGACGGAGACTCGATGCTCACGCCTTAAAAAAAGATTAATTCGATGAAAATTGCAGGAATTTGACTGAAACACAGGAGCTTTTGTGCTGGAAGAGCCAGTGGGAAGTTTTAGATGCTACGCGTTCCCGTTCAATTAGCTGGATTCGTTCCAATTAAACACATCTAGCCTTCCCTAATATTCAAAACAATCATGATTAATGCATTACTGTTGAAGCTAAAACTGAAAACATATGCTCTTTTTCATTTAGATGGATGCACTAAAAAAACTAAAAAACTTAAATAACAATGACTAAATACGACACAAATAATTAGATATCCTTACTCAAAATACAATCACTTTGTGGTTCCCTTAACATGCAAAAAAACCCAAAACTATTCTAAACATATTGTTGACTTATTTTTCAGTAAAATATCTAAACATTCTACAAAAACATAAATTTACATGAGAAGCATTTCTAATTCTATTTATTAATTTTTGTAAATTGTCAAAAAACAAACATGTAAAAAAAAAAATATATATATATATATATATACATATATATATATATATTATTTTTTGCATTATATTATTGTTTGTTTATATATATAATATATAATAAAATATATAAATAATATATATATATATAAGCACATCCAACACTTGATTTGAAATTAAATAATGTGGATAATATGGAGCTATATGGTCCCTACTTATATTAATTTGCCCTAAACATCAAAGAAAGTTAAGAACATTTAGAAAATAACATCGGTATTTAAAGTACAGACTAATTTCCACCCAGAACTCTTGTAAATGTGTTAGGAGAAAGCGGCATGGACAGAATGAATGGACATCTGAGGATCCGTAAAACAGGATAACAACCCACACAATACCCTTCACACACAGAGAAAGAGCCAGAGAAGGACTAAGATTATCTTGCAAGGATGAAGATCAAACTCTTTGTGGGACGTTCTGGGGTTTCTCCGCTCTCCGTCGGCTTTGTGTAATTAATGAGTTTCTGATTTATGCACATAACTAACAACAAACAACATCATAAATAAAAAGCAGCTCTAATGAAGCTCCTCATAATTACACAAACGAGCAGGAAAAACAGATGAAACGCGTCAACATCTCTGAATATGAAAGATGCCTTCAGTCTTTAACTTTATGTTGTTGTTTATGATGCGACGCGATTAAAGAAGACTGCTCCATAAACCCGAAGACTGAGATGATTTCATTAAAGCCAGCAAACACACAGAAAATAACAGAGATCTGACAGCAGATAATAAACACAAAAGTCTTTCTGCTTCAGCAGCACAGTAACAAACTCTCTATAAAACATCAGATGCTGTCACAAACACACACAGCCCGCGGGGATAATGTTTGCTCAGAACAAATGCTCCAGTCAACATTTAAAGAAATAATTCACTCAGAAACCAAACCCTGTCATCACTTTCTTACCCTTGTGTGTAGTAATAGTTCTTGACACTATTATATTTTTTACATTTTATATAATATCGTAAACTATTGTATTAATATTCTGGTTAGTTTTTATATTTCTAAAATAAGAATATTTTATATTTCCTATTCATTATTATTATTATATTTACATTTGAATTGTATTATGTTTTAAAGGTTTTAGGAACATTGATATGGTTTTGATATGTTTATTTATTTATTTATTTTTAATTTCAAGTTTTTTTTCTTTTATGGTTTTAGTTTTAGTTAACTATAACCCTGGTTTATAACATCCATAAAGGATTTTTTTTGCAGAATGTAAGTTAAAAGGAAAAGAACAAATATTTAAAATGATATTTTGTCTAAAGAATAAATACAAGCCGTATTTAATTAGTTCATGAACAGAAGGCAAGAGTTTCAGTGAATGACAACATAAAGCCTACGCAGGGATTTAGTGCAGAGTCATAAAAACTACTGTTGAGTCTTGAACAATGACTCTTCGATTGACGAAAGCACCTCAGAGATTCAGCTAAACGTCTCCTCCTGCTATCGACTTATACGGGTTTGGAACGACTCGAGGGTGAGAAAATAATGACTGAATTTCCATTTGAGCCGAAGTAACCCTCCGAACAGAGCATATTGAGTTATCTGAGCGAGCCGCCTGAGATTTCATATTCAACATATGGAAGACATTAGCATCCGTAAGCAGGTTTCTTTCGCTCCAGCTCTAATTCTTCGAGGCTGTTTGAAGGATTTGGAGACACACAATCCTGGCGACTATGCAAACGCTGAAATAACATTCACGGCTAATACAGTCACACACACACGTAATGCTCGGGTCAGACGGGTCAGACGACAGATCAGCTCCAGATGAGCAAGAACACACCTCCAACCCATCCAGACGAGAGGACGGGAAGATAGCGTCTCACCTTACCCCTCACAAATCTGAGCTTAAACCTCATAATAACGGCCACAACTTCAATAGTTTTCAACCCAAACTATATTGTTTCTAATCAGCAACTTGAGGGAGTGAATGTGAAAAACGTTTTTATTAGTAAAATATTTGTTTTATGTTTATTTATTACAGTTTTTATTACTGTTATTACTGCATTTAACCCCCAAAAATAAAAAAATAAATAAAACATGATGAAATATATATATATATATATATTCAACATTAGTGAGGTTTAACTGATTATATCATTGTTTTTAAATTTATAAGAGCATATAATTTGAACATTACATCATGAACTCCTTTGGAATGAAGGGAATTTAATTAGTTTTTTTTTTCATGATTGCTCAAAAACTTTATGGATTTATTACAATTTTTACTTTACGAAATTTATGAAATCTAGATATTTCCATCTAACAAAACAACATAAATATTAGTCTAAAACATTTTCAAAGAAAATAAATGTAAAACTTTCATTTTCAGATAAAAACATTATTTTTATTTATTTTTTTCTTCTTGATCAAAATATTTCCTAAAAAATACATGTAAACATCTGGAAAATAAATCAATAAATGGATAAATAAATCAGTAAAGTGTATTTTGAGGGAGCATTTAAAGGTGTCATTTTATTACTATAATCTATATATTTATTAGATATTATTATGTACTCAAATGTGTTCTGATTAAACCTGACAGACACACTTCATGTCAGTGAATGGAAACATGAGAACGATGTAGAAAAATGACCACAGGAGGAGACGTTAGCCTGCGTCTGGTAGCCATGGCTCTGCCTGCAGAGAGGCATGATGGGAAATAATGAGCATGTCATGATTTGAGTCTCATTGCTGTCAGTTGTCTCACACACACAAAGGCGACACGCAGAGACGACACACACACACACACAAACTCTCCCAGCTTTCAATTCATAATTCATAATCTCGAAGGTCCGAGCGAACACAAATTCCTATTAGGGCTGAGAGATGAAAATAAAACAGAGACTGTGAAACAGCTCAGAATGATTTAGTGTAATAAACATATGTAGAGCAGATCACAGCACTGTGTTCATTTACCCACGAGCAGCTCAGGATCCGCTCTTTTCTGTGTCATCTGTGTCCGTTTGGCTTTCATTATACAAAGTCAACTCCTCATAATATTAGGATTTATATATATATATAAATTTAATAGAACTGTACAAATGTATAATTGACAAGGCAATTATTTTATTTAATATTTCTGATTAATTATACAGCTATATGTATTACACATAATCAAATGAAAACTAAAATAAAGCTTAAATAAAATGAAGATTATTATTAAATACTCTGTTTAATTGTATAGTGCAAAGGCATTGCTGCAATAATAAATGTTCTTATTTTGTTTAATATTTTAGTTAACTACACAAATTTGCATTATATTTATACAAAAAATGCACTAAATATACAACATGATTTTTTGGGAAGTTAAATTCTGCAGCCCTAAAACCTTTTCTGTTTTTTTTTAAATATATTTTTTATATATCTATATATATTTTTAATATTGTTTTGAATGTATCAGAAAACTTTTTTTAACTGTTCAGCCCTAGAAAATTAAAAATAATTATAATAGTGTAATTGTTATTAACTAAAACTAATAATAAATAGATTTTGTTACATGAACAAAAGCTTTAATAAAATAAAATACAATATTAGATGCAAAACTTAAGCTTGAAAACTTAAAAAACAACTAATTAAAAATAAGTAATTGAAGTACTATAAATAAAACTGAAATAAAAACTGATAATAATAATAAAAAATTACAGCACAAAGCATGTCGTAAAATTACTATAACTTAAAAATCTTAACTAAAGTAATAAAATGAAAGTTAATTTAAACATTAAAACTTTTAAAATATAGTGAATGAAGTGATAAAAATATCTCTTCATTCACTAAAGCTCTCTTTCAGAGCTCGTATTGTCCTGAACTCAAATCAACTCAATCCACTGAATTTACTCACAAAGTCACTTCCTGATGCATGACCCACAATCAGCACCGCAAACATACCCATAAATCACTGTCAGCCGTTTACACTCACACACACTCACACACTTGCTATCCTCGTAGGGACTCTCCATAGGTGTAATGGTGTTTATACTGTACATGTGCATGTGCTATTGTCCTTCACTGACCCTACACCTAAACATTTTTAGATATTCGAAAACCTTCTTTGCCCGGGGAGACCTCAAATTAGGTCCCCACCGTGACACGAGTCCCCAGGAGTCTGTGTGTATTCAGGTTTAAGTCCTCAGCAGAACAGAAAAACAGACAGAAAGACACAGTCATGCTGAGTGTAGCAAAGTCCCAAACACACGCGGCTGTTTTCCATCACGCAGCCGAACACAAACTGCTGCGTCTGTCTGCATCACACATGCATTCATTTCTCAGATCCGGACAATATTAGATTCACAGCCGTTAGTGAAGTCAACCATCACTGCACTGTTCCTCCGCAGGATCGTGTTCTCAGCACACATATCTCAAACTCTTGCTAAATCCATATTAAGTCTTGTTTTCTGAGAAATGATCAAAACTGAGTCTGTTTTAGACTTTAAACAAGATCAAATATCTTTCAAAGAGGCCAGAAAAATAATCTTGTTTTGTCCTTGAATGAGTTTATTTTTCTGACAGATATTGGTCCACTTCATTTTGATGAGTTTTTACCAAGCCAGGCTTATAATCTCTCTTGATTAGAATGAAGTTTATCTTTCTGTCATCACTTTCTTGATTTATTCGTAAACTCACTAAACTTCCTCACATGCTGCTTCTCCAGTAAATGTATCTTGATTTAAGAATCTTTTGATGTTTGAACTGGAAAACCAGACAAAATCTATTTTTGTTTTGCACTGTATTCATTCTCAAGCGATGTGATCAAACACTCAAGATTACTGTTGAATTAAAATGAACTGAAACTCTACTGAAACTGTAATTTCAACGCTAAATGTATCAAGACTATACATTTTGAGACAGCAATGTCTTCTTTAAAAGTAAGAAAAGTTTAATGGACCAGGGTGAAAAAACACTTCATTTCCCAGAATGCATCGGCTGTGTCTCAACTTCCTGTGGATTGTGGCCTATTCAATGACAATTCCAACTCGTGAACAGAAGGAAAGACAATTCTGTGCTCAGATTTCGTCCAGATCGCAAAGGCTGCTCTAAACTCTGTCTGGAGGTTTTACGGAAAACCTTTATGCTCCTCATACTTCATGCATTAATAATTTATATCTACATTCATTAAGTAAACCCAAGACAAAGAAGTTGTGGATGGAGAATGAAATTACAAATAAAAGCATAAAGATATGACAAACTCACTGACGTTCTCTCTAAACTACATTTATGTTTTAAATCAGTGTTTTTGCCTTGTTCTCCAGGAAAATGTTTGTTTTTAAAGGGAAGGTTAATTGCAAAAGAGACATGTTTTCAGAAAATAAACCTTAAATTATGTGTATTTTCTTACCTCAGTGACTTTTTTTTATTATTTATGTTTAAAACCAGGGGAAAATGTGCGAACGGCATTAAAATAATACACAACATCAAGGATTTATTCTTACTTTCTTGTGCAGTCAATGCAATAAATGTCTCTGCGGCTTCAGACCAGGGTTATTATGGTAAAAAAAAGGCAAAGGTATCTGACATGTATGTGTTTTTTGTTTTGTTTTGTGAAAATCCTAACTCAAGCATAATAATGAAGTGTAAGATGCAGGTGAACTCAAGCACATCAGCTCTCTCGGTTTAAACGTTCTGCACACCTTCAGCACATTTCAGTGATTCACTTTCTCAAATCACTTTCAGCTGCACTTCGGAGTAAACAAACCTCACCACCAGAAACAATACATGCTACAACACTTAACCCTTTAACGCCTCATTCACAGGAACACTGTTTTTCACAGAAACATACATTTGATGGTTCTTCTGGTTGACTTTTTTTTTTCGTAGTCCATTTTAGACATTCTACTAACTATAACATGTCAACTAATCCTCATTAATTCACAGCTGCATGTCTACTAACTCTCAGTTAGACTTGGTTTAGATTAGTAGTTTCTGATCGTCAGTATGTAGTGTGTTGTGGACTCATCAAAATAAAGTGTTAGAAGATATTAAGCAGACAGTCGACTAATACTCTAATGACTGCTGGTTAACATGGAGTTGCCAAAATAAAGTGTAACCTAACTTTTTACAGTCTATATGGTGACTTTATTTGCTTGCTGTGAGTGATATCTGTTTAACTTTAACCAAACTTACTTTAAACCCAAACACATACAGCACCTCCACAGAAGCTCAGGCACAGGTGAGATGCTCACGTACTGACGTACACAGAGAGACAAGAGACAGCTCGGAGAGGAATGTGGAAGCATCTATCCATCCAAACCCTCATCCTCCCACCGCTCAACAAGAAAACAAAGAAAGGGAGTAAAGAGGAAGAAGAGAGAAACAAGTAATCAGCCCTAAAATCAGTCATATTCTGTAAAAAAGCAGAGTTGAGTTGAAGAAGTTTTTTTTACATAGGCTAGTTTATGTCAGAAGCATCCTATATATATATATATATACACAGTATAAATACTGTATATATGCATACATGTTAAGTTTTCATGTATGAAATATATTATCATATATAAATATATACTTAGAAATCAGATATTGACTGATACTTCAATATCAATTATTTTGCATCCAACACACAATTACTCCCAATGACTAATGTCATATACAGCTACTTATACATACTGCAAAACAGCCCTAACAGCAAACGTCACACGTTTTTGTATTTCTAAAAAAAACTTAGGATTGAGGACCTTATTTTCCCCAAAATGTGGTTAAGTCGGCACACACACACACACATACACACACACACACATCGAGTTTGAGCGGCTCTAATATCCCCCACATCTGCTTTGATTGTCAGTGCTGTACAGTACGATCTTCTCTTCACATGTACACTTTCACACAACCTCAGATGAGATATTCAGCACACTGTTAGCGGACACAAACGATGACACCCCCTCACAAAACAAAGCAAAGCAAACACAAACCGTTTTGGCTTCAATTACGCTCACTCTTTTTCTCTCGGAGTGGAGAGCAACGCCTCTCGGGAAGCTATTTTCAAGACTCTAACACAAAGCACATTTCATCACAGCAGCAGAGAATGAGAGAGAGAGAGAGAAAAATCCACTTTATAAACGCGAATCATCAAGCCTGTAATAATATAACATTTTCGGTTCCAGTTGAAATTTCCAAAACACACACATATATAGAATCACATTTGTTTTTCATTTGAGCAGAGGCCTGCGCACACAAACCCACAAGCCCAGTGTAGAATTTCATCTGGTTCCTGCAGCCGAGAGTTTAACTCTATCCCTCGAGGGAGAGTTTAGCGGGAGCAACGCAGATGCGTCGCAATGTACCAACTGAACGTGCAGATTAAGTTTCACTTTTAGAGATTCCTCCTCTTACTGCGCTCAGCCCCCTCTGAAAGGAAATTTCTATTCACTGAGACTTAGAGGGTCAGCTGAATTTAATGGTCACTTATTGCCTGTTCAGGCAAAGCTGGTGGCACAAAGCAGGGTCTCACAGACCACCCTGCTCCGACATCGCCTGGGGCGTTCAAACCCTGGCTAATTCCTTGCTTACTCGGCGGGGGACAGGTATCTGAGACCCACACGCGGATCTCCAACACTCATTTCCCTTTCACCCTGCCTTTCCTTGGCCAGTAAACGATTACAATGAGAAAGAAACAAACAATCCCATCCCGTGGTTTTGTGTTATTAATATCTGCAATTATGCTGTCTGGGCGTCTGATTTGTTGAATTTGTCGCTGCTGATAAGAGAGATTAATTCAGTCGCAGCAGGAACGCAAAGAAGCACATTTTACCCAGGGTTCCCCTCTCTCCGCACAGCGAGCGAGATTAAGGCCTGCACTCTCTCCGAGCTGAAACAATACAGCCAGCCTGCCAAAAAACAAAGCCCACATTCTCAAGTGCACAGCAATTTATACTTAATACAACCCAGATCGTCTAAAAAAGAACAGGGGGGGGGGAGCAGGAACTTAAGTAATGCAAGTACGGTTATCCAACGCTCGCTCAGGTTTTTCCACCACATTCACACAAATGACTTCAGCACATGTTTCAGAATAGATTTCCTTTCACGCAATATGCAAGAGCCATCAAAATCACTGACACCTCCCAAAAATACAAAAAGCAATCACTCACCTCAGCGTGTTGTGTTCTGGGCTGGCTGGCGTCAGCTTCGGTGGCGTACACATCTATCACATAGAGGTCCGAGCCTTGCTCCCGGTCCAGTTCTGCAGCAGTCTGGATCACCCCAGAGTGACGGCCGATGGTGAAAAGCCGGCCCGCGGCCTTCCCTCCGCTCTGGATCGAAACAATAAAAAACTCCACCTTGGTGCCAGTGCCACGCGGACTGGAGGCATCCAAAGAGATGACGTTGGTTCCAGGCGGTTGGCCTTCCTTTAGAATAGTAATGTATTTGGGTTGGGAGAAGACCGGGCCATCCGTCCCCTGAAGGATTATTGTCAGCTCCGTCCGTGAGGTCTTGCGATCCGTGCCGTGATCTGTAGCGGACACGGTCAGACTGTAGATGAGTTTTGAGGGAATAAGTTGAGAGGCGAGTCTGATATCTCCGCTGTAGCGGTCCATGATAAACGTATCAGAATCCCCCCTCACAAGTTCGTACTCCACCTCTCCGTTGGCACCCTCGTCTGGGTCGAAAGCCACTACTGTTGTCAGAATGGAACCGATTACTATGTTCGATTCGGCCACAAGAGCATTCTGGGAGATGAATATGGGCACGTTGTCGTTTTGGTCCGTCACCCATATGGTAACATTTTTCAGAGCAAAACGGCGAAACTCGACTGGCACGGCTTGGTCGATCGCTTTGATGGTCAGCTCAAAAAGGTTGGAGAACTCTCTGTCGATCTCCTTGTTCGTAAATATCACTCCAGACGCAGAGTCGATGCGGAAATGCCCGCCACGAGGAGTCTGCATGACGATGGAGTACTCCAGCTGCCCGTTGATGTCAGCGTCCGTGTCATGAGCGGTTATAGTCATGACAGAAGTGGAGAGAGGGAGGTTTTCAGGGATTGATTTAAAAATATCACCTGGTGTAAAAACAGGAGGGTTGTCGTTAAAATCTCTAACGTGAATGATGACAGGAATGGAGGAAGTCCTGGATGGCCTCCCGCTGTCTTTGGCTGTGACGTTGAGTTTGTATAGGGACTGTGTTTCGTGATCCAGTTTTTTGACCAGGAAAATGCTGCCAGTGTTGGGACTGATGCTAAAAGTGCCGTGGTTGTTGGTGGCGGAGATGCTGTACGTGATGTCGGCATTGGATCCAGAATCAGAGTCTGTGGCCGTTACGGAGGCGACCAGCTCTCCAATTCGCATGTTCTCCAGCACATCCACTGTGAGAGTCGATTTGGGAAATGATGGAGAGTTATCGTTATCATCCAGAACACTGATGCTCAGTATACATGTGGATGACAGAGGCACAATCCCAGAGTCCTCTGCCATGATTTTAAGGGAGTAAAAGGGTGTTGCCTCATAGTCTAGTTTTCCCACTAGAGTGACTTGACCAGAAGTGCTGTCAATGCTGAACTGCTTCTCCTCATTTCCCTCCACGATATCGTAGTGAACAAGGCCGTTTTTATTCTCATCTACGTCTGAGGCCGAGACTCGGAGCAGCTGCGTCAGGTTCTGGGCGGATTCTGAGATTGAGGCCTGGTAAATATCTTTGGTGAATTTGGGTGGGTTGTCGTTGATGTCCTGTATGTACACTTGAACTTTGGCCTGGTCTTTGAGAGGCTTGGGAAGGCCCTGATCGGAGGATATAATGGTGAAACTGAACACTGCGGCACCTCTCTGTCTCATGAGAGACTCGCGGTCGAGCTGTAGCGTGCTAGTCAATGCTCCCGAGATTGCATTCAGCTCAAAATTTGACTGCGGCGTTTCAAAGGAGTAACGAACCTCGCTGTTTGGCCCAAAGTCTTTATCCTCAGCGAAAACCAGCCCGACGAAAGAGCCTCGCTCCTGCTCTTCCTCAAAGTGGAACACATAATTTGTGCTGTTGAAAAGCGGACGGTTGTCGTTGACGTCATCGAGAAGAATCGTCACATTAACGCTAGCGCTCAGCGGCTCCACGGCTCTGTCTTTGGCCACCACTAATAAACTATAGCGATCTTGTACTTCTCTATCCAAATCTGCTTTAATATACAACTGCCCGTCAGGGAAAATCCCAAAAACATCATTTGTGTTTCCGCTAACGATGTCATACACAATTTCCCCATTGAGTCCAGAGTCTTTATCGCTGGCCTCCACTTTAAAAAAGCGGCTATTAACCGACTCGGATTCTAGAATCGTGACTTCGTACGAAAGCTGGTCGAAAACTGGCGCGTTGTCATTAACGTCGTACACGCTGATGGTGAGAATGAGGCTGGAAGTGCGCTGAGGAACGCCGAGGTCGGAGGCCATGACCTCCACCTGGTAGGAGCTAGTGGTGACTTCTAAGGGGCCAGTGAGGGTGATCAGTCCATGTCTCTCATGGATATGAAACAAGCCTTTGGGGTTCTGTTTAAGACTGTAAACGACCACTCCGTTGGTCCCCTCATCAGGATCTGAAGCTTTAGCTTGGAATATATGATGTCCGGTGGCCCAGTTTTCAACAGCGCTGACATGCTCAACATTGTGAAAGAAATGAGGGGCATTATCGTTCAAATCCTTCACTGTGATATTAACTAAAGCTTCCCCTGTAACCTCCCCACCCCTCGCAATCACCCTGAGCTGGTAAAACGCCTGCTCTTCTCTGTCTATCAGACCTGAAGCTGTGATCTGCCCTGTGCTGCCTTTGATAGCAAACAGACCGCGCTGGTCCCCCGATGCGATCAAATAAGTGATATTTGTGTTCAGATCTACCGTGGTGGCTGACACGGTGCCAATAATGGTGTCAACAGCCACGTTCTCAAACATAACAAAGCTGTACTCTTTCTGGCTGAACACTGGAGGGTTATCTTGCGTGTCTACAACAGTGACCGTGACTATAGCGTGTGTGTTTGAGCGCAAGCCGCCTCCGTCCGTCGCAGTGACCTGCAGCTGATAAGCGGTTTTCTCCTCTCTGTCAAGTGGCACTAAAGTCGTGATTTTACCAGAGTTGTTGTTGATGTGAAACTTGTACGAATCACCAGCTGTGATGGTGTATTTTACAGTGCCATTACGGCCAAGATCAGGGTCGGAAGCTGTTACACTAGTCACAAATGATCCTGTAGGCTCGTTTTCTTTAATATTGGCAAAATACTGCACAGGGTAAAACACCGGGCTGTTATCATTAACGTCCTTCAGTGTGATATTGACTTTGCAAATGGAGTAAAGGGGAGGCGTTCCTGCATCTGTGGCTTTAATGTGCAGCAGATAGGAGCTCTCTTCTTCTCTGTCTAACTCTGTGGCTGTACTCAAGCGGCCTGTAACTGCATCCAACCTGAACTTATTCTGGATGCCTATGGGGGTTTCAGGGTCAAATGAGAACCGGACTGTGCCATTGGCACCAAGATCCGAATCTGTGGCGCACAGAACCACAAGCTCAGATCCGGCTGAAGAATGCTCAACTAATGAAATGTGATATGTGCTTTGAATGAAAGTAGGGATCTGGTCGTTAACGTCGGTGATGTTTACTATTAATTTAGTGTAGGAGATTTTCGGCTGCAGGCCTTGGTCTTTGGCACTGATATTTAACACTATCTGAGAAGCTATTTCCCTATCGAGCTCTGCTGCGCTGGTAACCAAACCGCTGTTCTCACTGATGGCAAACCAGCCCAAACTGTTTCCAGACACCAGCAAGTAGCGGAGATTGGCATTCTGCCCAGAGTCTCCATCTGTGGCTGAGACCCCTTTAATGTAGCTGCCTTTAGGAATGTCCTCGCTTATGTCTACTCTATACACGGCTTCCTGAAATATGGGCGGATGGTCGTTAATATCATTCACAAATATAACCAGGCTTGCAAAAGACGAGCGAGCGACGGGCCTGCCGTTATCTGACACTGAAACGGTGAGGTTGTAGGAGGAGATCCGCTCTCGGTCGAGCACACTGGCTACTTTGATCAGGCTAAGATTGGGCACGGGCGAACTGTGGACTTCGAAGTGTCTCTGTTCGTTTCCGCCGAGTATAGAAACTGAAATATTACCATTAGCAGTGGACGAATCTGAATCGGAAACCGTTAATAGCGCTACTACGGTGCCCACCTGTGCATTCTCATCCACCGACGCGAATTTGGACGTGGTAGGGAAGTATCGAAATTTAACTACGGGGTCGTTGTCATTCACATCAAGCAGTTTTATAGTCGCCTCTGACCTGCCTGAGAGAGAAGGGACACCATTGTCTACTGCATGGATGGTGAGGGAATACTCTTTTCTTGTCTCATAATCAAGCCCCTCCTTTATAATCACAGTCCCAGCCTTAGGGTCTATCTGAAAAGGAGTTCCTTCATCTAAAAAGTATGATATATCAGCATTTGCACCATCATCCAGATCTGTGGCTGTTATTTGGAGAACACTAGAGCCAATTGCAGTGTCCTCAAATACACTGGTCTGGTAATGATCCTGATCAAAAGCAGGCGGGTTGTCATTTATATCCTGAATAGTGACGTTTACCTGCAAATAGCCAAACTTTTTAGGCTCTCCTTTGTCTTCCACTTGAATGAGGAGCTGATAGAAAGGGGTTAATTCTCTGTCCAGCCCTCCCGTGGAGACTAAGTGCAGAAAAGCGCCCTCTCCGCTCGGATTGACGGTGATATCCAGACGAAACTTTTTCTGGTCGTTCCCGCTGATGATTCTGTATGTGTTGTGATCCACTCCGTTGCTCCCGATGTCCGCGTCCGTCGCGGTGTCCAGAATCACCTGACGCCCGCTGCTCGCGTCCTCTTTGAAGGACACCACGATCGACGCGTCAGGAAACACCGGCGCATTGTCGTTAATATCCAAAACCACGATGCGCACCTCCGTGGGGTAAGTGGGCTGGCTGGACAGAACCACCACGTTAATGATGATACTAGGCAAAACTTCTCTGTCGATCACGGAGGACGTGTAGATGACGCCCGTCGTGGCGTTGATGGAAAAAAGTTTGTGGTGTTCGCTGAATCTGTACGTAAAAGAGGGTTTGGTGTCGATGGTGCCCACATAGGTGCCCACCGGCTGCTCCTCCAGAACCTCAAACTCCTGCCGAACTTGACTGGATGAAGAGTAGCGCGATAAAGTCCATAAAACGAATAAAATGAGGTGCAAAGTGTCTAGAGATCTACCTGAAAGCGCCATGATCACTGATCCAGTCAGGGTTTTTCCGAGCCTGATACATTCACCTCAGATTTGCAACATTGTATCCAAAAAAGCGGCGATCAAAAGAAATGTATCCAGAGCGCGCTTGCCGTTTCAAACAAACTTGAGGTAAAGTTCTGCTAAAGAGTTCCCAAAGAGAGTTTTAGATCCGCGGGATATGCTTAAAAATCCGTTTTGGGCTGGAGAAAGAGTTCGTTCGCTGTAAAATCCTGTCAGAATTCATCCAGCAAAACTTCGCCTTCCTCTCAGGATCATAATGATGATGATGATGATGGAGTTTCCATTGTGAGGAAAAGGAAAGTTCGCTACGATAAAATCCTCCTGAGAGTTTTTCCTCAAGGAATTAAAGCAGCTCTAATGTTATCCCTGTGATTCTGATACGGGATGTCCCGCGGAATAACGGTGACCAAACTTCACTTTACTGCCCTGACAGAGAACAAAAGCCCGAGTTGAGAAAACTCCCGCCCTTCGGTCTTGCCATTGGCTCTCTGTGTCTGACCCCGCCCCTCCCTGGCTCCCAATTCTATTGTAAAGTCATCGACTGGGGCGCTGATTGGATGAGGCGGCTGTCAATCAGCCGTAGACTGAATATTATAACAGAGTTGCGCTGCAGGTATTAAACGTACCGTTATGTGCCCACAATAACACCAAGCCCTGATTTACATTCCTACCTTCTTTATCAGTCTTTATATGTATGTGTTTTCAACATATTTGTGAATGTTGTGTGTAATTTATCACAATAATAAATTGTTAATATTAGCAAGAACGTTGACCAGTGCAATGAAATAAAAAGATTTTTGTTTTGTCTGCAGGAAATCCTCTTTCTGTTTTCAGATTCCAGTTTAATCACGCAATTTAAATATTATTTACCAATAATGAATAATAGATGTAAAAATAGTTATGTTTGACTTGTTGTACAGTCAAAATATTTTTAAAAAGTTGTTTTCTAATAAATGAATGAGTAAATAAATAAACATTAAGTGAGTTATATTTAAAACATAAACATAATATCTGTCAGAAAAATAAACTTAATTCAAAGGGAGAACATCTGCTGGCATATATTTTTTTTAATTCATTTAAAAAAATGTATGAAAAATATTATATTTCTCATCTGTATCACTTGTGAAGTCAGTTTTGATTTTGGAATGTTTCAGTGTTTAATTATTTATTTAACTGCAGTGTGTCTGAAGTTTCACATGCTCTTTTGGGAAATGTTTTGAGAATTATTCGTTTATGAACTCATTTCAGATGCCAAAGTTTATCAATGAACGCTTCTCTGCAGATTCACGAGTGCGTGGCGCCATCTAGCGGTCATACGAAGTAGTTTATCTGATGAAGTCCAGGGGTCAAAATTGCTATATTTCCTTTATTAACTGGTTGAATAAGTCTTCCTCTTCACACGACCCATTTCTCCGGGGAGCAGAGGCTGGCTCGTGGTCTGTAGATGTCGGTATAACCGGATCGGTCGGTAAAGCTGATTATCTGCAGTCTCTCAGCCTCCTTCCACTAATCTCTGTGTGTTCAATCCTCTATCGTTATTCTGTTTGTGCTGATCTTTTAATTGGGCCCGATGCCTTGATGTTTGTTTCCTCTTTAATTAAAAACGTCTGCTGGGTCTGATGAGGCTAATTTTAGCGCATTAATGCAGCATTGATGCTCCACTGACCTACTTCAGGAACAAACGAGTACACAAGCTCCTCAGGAAGACTCCGAGACGCCATTGATCTGAACGAGATGGCTGGAGAACTTTTAATTGATTTAAAATCAGGAATTAGGGTGCTTTGGGAAGAACTAACTAACCTCTCATGCAAACATGCTGAAAGAATGCTTTCTGTCTTTTTTGCCGGGGCTAGTTGTCACATGGAGAATTTTCACCAGGTTAAGTTTTTGTTTAAAAGCTTTTCTCAAGCAATGTTTTCCATGTTATCTAGTTAAAAACTGTAATATACTAAATACATTTTTGTCCGTTGTCCAAAACATCAGTATAATGTCTGGTTTGAACAATAAGGGAACAGAATAAAACAACTATAATGAAGTGTTTTCTCTGGATAATTATTGTCACATTATGCACAAATACAGAATTGTATTTATGTTTTTTATGTATTTATACTGTAATTAGTGGGTCAATGAATTATGAAATACTACATTTTTTGTGTTTTATTTTTTTTCATTTCTTGTATTGATTTTGGGGGAAAGCCAGCAAACTGTATTTATTTATTTTATTTATTTATTTACAGTATTCAAATTGTTTAATTAAGTTAATTTATGATTAACAATTGAAATCTTAAATATAATATAATAAAAAAAAATATTATTATTATTATATTGTAAAGCCATAAAATAATTTGCATTTGCAATTGCATTATATATGAATTTTTTTTTTATTTCCTTGCTTATTTGTTTTTCATTCAAGTATCAATTTAGCCAAATAATTAGTTTAAATTGGTATACATTGATTTTTTTTCTTTTAAATATTTACTTTTCTAATTTTTTTTATTTATTCTGAAATCCTCAGAAGGAAGTAGTGACCCCTCTAAACCCATCCTGAGAAGTTTCCAGTGCAGTGTAAAGTGTGACAACATGCCCCCGCCCCCCATGTTTAGTTCAGTCTGTGAAACACAGTGCTGTGTGTGAGGAGCCGCTGCTGGAGTGTGATATACGAGCGCCTGTGTTTGGTTAACATACGTTCAGCCTTTAAATTGTCCTTTTAATTTCCCCTGGATTTTCCCTCTGTCTTTCTCTCTGAATGTTCCTCTGTGTTTCTCAGCGGTCGTCAGGAAACACAGTTAAATCAGTACGTGTGAGAGAGTCTGAGCTGCTGATATATTGACATGATGCAGAATAAAACACTTACTGTACAAAACTACAGTGAGCCTCTGTTCACAGAGACAGGAATGTTTCGTCACTCAGTATCAGCTCCATGTGAGCAGCAAACACAGCACAGCTCGTGTGTAAAACCAATAGAACTCAAAGAAACTCAAAAAAAGACCAAGGGAACAGAGATTATCTATATATATTAACGTGCTGTCTCTTAAAGCGCCATCCTATACTTAAAGCTGATCTACAGAAGTATGGAAACCTGCTTTAGGATTAAAGTTCTGTTAATCTTGAAGTAGACAGAACTGCATCTCTATATTCACTCTATTTTGCCTCTTAAGGTATAAATGTACCACTTTTTTCTGTGTGTTAACCTGGCAACACATTTGTGTCTGTGTACTTCTCTGTTTTTCTGTTGTATTCTTTTAACATCCATACTGTCTTCCCTGGCTTGATGTTTAGCATAGTTTAATAAAAGGGGGAGAAAAAAAACAATCACGATACGCTTTCTTAAATCTCGATCTGAATCAAATGATTCAAGAAACGCGATCCGACTGGACTGCTTCGAAACAGTGAATCATTATGGTTTAACTGATTCTGAGTTTATAATTACATGCTTTTTAAAATCATTAGGCTACAAGCGATGTCGAAATTCTAAACTGAATGGCATATAATATTTGATCTGTTTTTGTGTGTTTGCTAGTGAATCGCTTGAACTGAGTGATTGAAGTCACGAGTTTGAATCATTCGGAGCGCTTCCCGCGTAAATGCCTCACTCTATTGAATCAGTTTTCAGTAGGGGTGTTCTGTTCCGGTTTTTCTTGAGTCGACTCCGACTCCCGACTCCTTATTATGGAGTCGGTGGAATCGACTCCTCGACTCCATTTACTTTTAATTAAAATAAAAATACGTTTGCGCTTAGAAAA
>JAUMHP010000016.1:5389149-5407880 GCA_032361065.1 Enteromius trimaculatus
ATATATGTAGTTTATTGAATCTGGCATGTCGCTGCAGAAACACTTTCTTAATATTTCTTGCACCAAAACGATCTTGATTTAGTTTCCAGTGGCACTTCTTAATAAGCATGTTTTGGCTTGTTGTTTGGGCTTTGCTCATAAAGTGTTCCAGAATATAAAGTTAATAAAGTAGGAAGATGCAGGTTGTGGTATTTTGGTCTTATTTGCAATATAAATCATTAGTATTTTTTTTCTAGTTTATTAGGAGCTTGTTCTTGTTTGCTGTTTGTTTTGTTCATAACAAGATCTGCCAGCAGAAATGAGTCAAGACTTATTACTTTATCCCCATGATTTTCTTGCAACGCTAAAATATTGACCCAAATAAGACAATGTGCTCACCCTCAGGTCATCCTAGATTAGGGATAAGTTTGTGTCTTCATCAAATTTGTAGAAATGTGCCTCTGCTTCAGTGTCTCAGCGATTGATGTGAATGGGTGCCGTCAGAATGAGAGTTCAAACAGCTGATAAAAACATCACAATAATCTACACACTCCAGTCCATCAGTAAACATCTGGAGAAGACAAAAGCTATGTGTTCATGTGAAACAAATATTTATTTCAAAACATATTTGTTTAAAGCCTTATAAAATGGTGAAAATATGAGCTTCTCTCAGTTTCATCTGCCACGTGTTCATCATTGTTGCCAACCACAAACTGATATTAGCGCTGCGATGTTCAGTTGTGCAGTTTGTGTTGTTTCTGATGACATCACAGCTGGATTGAAAAGACATTTTGTGTGTGTGTGTGTGTGTGTGTGTCAATGGTCTCAGCACAGAAGCAGGCTGCAGGCTTTCAGAATCCAGGTCAGACTTGAGTAAAAATACTCTGTGTGTGTGTGTGTGTGTGTGTGTGTGTGTGTGTGTGGTGGCTCACAGTCAACATCTGTGACCAGTAAACACTGACCTAAGACCAGAAGATCAACTCAAATCCCAAAGTGGTTCGTGTCCAGCATTAAAATCCGATGCATTTAACCGCAGATTATAAACACCTGCTCCAGAGTCAACATGACATCAACATTCAGTCTGTTTACGTTCTGAATAACACTGTCCTGCTCTTATTGTACTCTATTGTTTGCTAATAAAAAGCTGCTGGTGGCAAATGTTATTATCAGCTAGTAACATCACGTCAAATACAGCAATGATCCAATCAGATCCTGACTCCTCCGATATGATTTCACTCAGAAATTAATGCTTTTATTCATCAAGGCTGCATTAAATTGTCACTAAAACATTTATAAAGATATGAAAGATTTCTATTTCAATTAAATGCTGTTCTTTTAAACTTTGTATTCTTCTGTGAATACATGAATATATATGACAAATAAAATGCATGACGGTTTCCACAAACTATTGAGCAGCACAACAGCAGGTTTTTTCTGAGTTGTGTTGAGCTTCTGTCAGTTTATGATCTTCATCACAGTCTGATTGAGACAGATGTGTTTTGTGAGTCGGGTCAGATGTCAGAGTCACCCGCACAAGCTTATTCATTAACACGTTTGACCGTTAGCGGTGTTTGGGTGTGAGGGGCCGATCTCCGTGACCTCTGTGCTGTTCCCATGGCGACGGGGGCTCAGAGGTCAAAGGCTAATCTGTGGGAAACAGTGCAGAACTGTCATGTGTCGCTCTGCTGTCGGCGTAAATGAGTTTGAAGTGGGACTGGCACAATAACAACGTCTAATTTAGGCTAAAATACCAATGAAATTAGTGACTCTTAATACAAAGCTTATATGCTCACAGAGTGCTAATGACTTCACACGCTTCATCGCGCTAGTTACTGCTAGCACAACTAGCTTTTTTCAGCGTTTCACACACATCACAGGGACACAAAAACACATACAATAGGGTTTAGCAGAGTCACTTTGTATTTTATTTAAAGTCTCATTCACGCATGATTTACACGTTACACTAGTTTACGTGTCTTATTTCTTAAATATGAAACTTTACGAGTGTTTTGCTAAATTAATTTCTGTGTTAATCAAATAAGCAAGTTTGTGTTTGATATTGTAATACTGTAAAAATATGGATCTTTATGTCTCAACTGTTATATTTGTAATTTGTAAATTAATTGTCAATTGTTAAAATACATTTTTATTAAATTGGAAAAGCTTACAAAAATGTATGCAATTGTGTATAATTTCGATAAGAACATTGGGTAACACTTTCTTTTTTGGTTACTCCTGTTAGTTGGTTATTAGTATGTGTATTACTGGAATATTAGCCATTTATTAGTAGAAATTAAGCACAAATCAATGGCTTATTCTGCATGACCTTACATGCAACTTAACAACTACTGACTGACTATTAATAAGAATCTGAGAGAAAGGTTGTCGTTAATAGTGAATTAGTGTTACTAAACATATAATACATATAACATAATAAAAACAGTAAGACTACACAATAAACAAACAGTAAAAAATGTGAAATATTATTGTGTGTGATTTCAAATAGTTTTTGAAATCAGAACATTATTAAAAAGAAAATACAGTAAAACTTGTGAAATATTATTAACTTTTTCTGTGAATGTGTTAAAGTGATGCTCAGCTGAATTGTCAGCATCATTACTGCAGTCTTCAGTGTCACATGATTCTTCAGAAATCTTTCTAATTTGCTGCTCCGTTTTTATCATCTGTTATTGGTTCATGGCGTAAAGGCTGTGACTGTAGTATGCTCCTATATGAATGGGTCATTTTCCACTTGCAGTTCTGGGAATCACCACAGATCAGAAAGAAACACACACACACACACACACAGGTGAAGTGTATATCTGCTCCCTAAGCGTCTCCACAATCTTCAACTTTCTTTCCCTTGGAATTTCTCTCTGTCTCTCTCTTTTTCTGGTCAGGCTGTGTTATATTGTTGTTGGTGACAGGCCAGACTCTCCAGCTAGAGGTCCAGGAGTGTGTGTGTGCGCGATCATATCCCATCATGCTCTAGACTGCTGATTCTGCCCTAGAAATGCCGTCCTTTTATAAACGGCATCAAAGCCACACCCTCCATCTTCTGTCCGTCTCTCCAGAGAGAAACACAGCACACTAACCTTGAGCTGGTCGTGTGAAGCCCTCTGAAGTGATGGGTGTTGAGTGAAACGACTGAAGCTGGCAGAGAGAGCAGGAAGAGTCTGGTGTCTGTGTCTTTCCTGCAAACTTCCTGATCCTTGAGCTGCCATCGGACTGATGATGAGCCTCTGTTCTGCTCGGACGAGGCTTTTTAACTTTTTTTGGATGGCACTTGGCAAAGACTGTTGAGCTAGGAGCTAAAATAATATTTCAGGGTTTTGAATTTAGTTTGTGATACTTACCGCTTCCTTTATGATTATTCATTTTTATTCATGTTAAATATGAGATGAATTATATTCTGGATAAAACTACATAAACTGAAATTATTAGAATATTTTACCATAAATTAGTGTGTTTGTGTATAAGCATGCGTGAAGAATGGCATCCAAAATAAAAGTGTTAAATGATGTGTGTGCTGTGTATATTTATTATGTGTATATAAATACACACACATGCAAGTAAATATTTCAATTTTTTTTATATAAACATAATATATATATATATACTGTATGTGTATGTATTTACATACACATAATAAATATACACAGAACACACAAATATTATGCAAACATAATATTCATTCTTCTTTAACTTTTTGGCATGACCATATTAGAAGTGTACTGCTGAACATTTTTTATTACATTTTTGATCTATATTAATTTTTTTTTATTTGAGTGATTATAAAGTTTAAATAACACTGAGTATAATGTAATCTGTATTTAGGTGTAGCTGAAGTGCAGTATTATAGTACAGTATCACTGCATCTGTCTCAACAATAGCACAGCAGTCTTTCATCTCGCTCTGCAGCAGAGAACATGTCTGTGCCTGACTGTATGTGTGTATATAACGATTCTGTGTGAGAGCGGCCGGTCCTCTGACTCAACACACGGCTGAAGCTCTGGAGTGTAATCTGAACTCTGTATTTGGATCAGAACGCACACTCAGCTCAGAATTGTGCGGCCTGCATTCGGGAAGTTTGCTGATTCAAGTGTATTTTAGGAAACTTCGCTCGGCTGGCGTAATTACAAACGCGGAGCAGCGGACGCTTGCATGTTTTCGGGCGGCTGAGGGCGAGCGATGTTTCGTTCATGCAGAACCCTCACCGCATGTACAGAGAGCGAGTTAAAATAGCACGTAATCAAGACACACATGTGCCTGGGGTTTAGGGTTTCTGTGCCGCTTTAGCATCAGACGCGCTGGAAAGACCACATCAACGGCAGATGATCTCAGAAGCTCAGACACAGGCTCTGCTCTGATGTAATCTCGGTTTAAAAGACCATTTATTTTTTTAGTATTATTGATTTAGTTATTTTTTGATTTGCATTTAGTTTATGGTTTAGTTTAGTCTGAGTTTATTTTACAATAATAACAATGAAAGATTTTATATTACAGTCATTTTTGTGAGCCTGGAGCACAGAAGCAGTCATCAGCAGCACATGTATATTTTTAGCAACAGACAACAATACACTTTCTTTTATGCCAAAAATCATTAGCATATCAACTAAAGATCATGTTACATAGAACGTTTTTATAAACTTAATTACTGATTAGTAACATGCACAGCTAAGAACATTTGAACAACTTTAAAGATGATTTTCTCAATATTAAATTGTATTTGCTCCGTCAGATTCCAGATTTTCAAATACTGTAGTTGTATCTCAGCTCAAATATTGTCCGATCCTAACAAACCAGACATTAATGGAAATATTATTTATCAGCTTTCATAAATATACATTTTGTTTTCATTTAGTAATTTTTATTTTTGAGTTGTTGTTGCTTTATTAAAATTGATTAATGTTTATAAAATAGTACAATTTAGTAGTAGTAATAATAATATTTTTTTATTATTTATAGACTAATATAATCACAACATTAAGTATTATTATAATATATTATCCATTAAATAGCCTGGATTTTTAAAATCTTTTTAAATTGCATATTTGAATAATTGAAATGCAGTAATTTGCAACACTAGTATGACAACACTTGACAGTCGCATAAGTTAAGCTGAATTGATCCGAATAATTACTCTATTTTCATATCATTGACGGTTTGTTTCTTGTTTGTCAATAAACTGGTAGATTCTGCTTCAGGTGATTAGGCTTTGGGATCTTGGCAAATCTGAGCACAGTGTGAGAATACAGAGATCTTTTTTCAGGAGAAGCATCTGAGAAGCGGGAGACTGAGCTAAAGGTGAGACTTTGAGGAGATGTGGTTTGTGAAATGTCTTTCCTGTGGGAACACAAGCTGTCTGTATACGTGCTTGTGAGGTTCACACACCCGAGTGTTGTTCACAATGGCCACTCCTTATGTAAGCACACCTGTCTGTCGCTCTATCGCATGATTGATTGAATTCATTTATGGTGGAAGATCCAGTTTCCTCCCAAACAGCCTGCAGCATCTCCTGAATATAACAGTAGGGTGGATGTTGTTATTCGACGGCTTTATCTGACCTGGACAAGAACACTGGGAACAGCAAATGCACTTGCATCTTCGAACGATTTTATGATGCGCAATTATTGTATTATGTTCTGTGTTAAAGACAAGACAAAACGAGATCTGTTAAAATGGAGCCTGTTCAACCTGCTGCTGTCAATAACACAGGGAAAAATCCCTGACTGCCCTTGGAAAAATGTTACTGAACTACTGTGGTAATTTAACTGCTGAAGTTAAGCTACTAGCAAGAAATAGACCATAATTATTTTTGTTGTTGTTTTTTACTGAATGTATGGATTGAATTTATACTTGATCTTCTCGTTTGTTGCTTGTAATATTTGTTTGTTCCCCTTCATTACCTTCTGTTTGCTTATACATTTTGAAGCTATATCATAATTCTTAATAAATTGTTATTTGTAGTACATTATTAATTATCATTTAATTTATGAATTTGATGCTTACATTTGTCTCTCATTTAAAAATAGTTTTCATTCAATAAATATGTTATTTAATAATACATTTTCCAATTTGAACATGACTCCCACAATCTGATCAGATGGTAAAATCATAGTCCATAATATATCAGTTGCTCAATCATATGCTGCAATATAGTGTGATTAGGTATTTGGCACAGACCCATATTGGTTCATTGGAAACATGGAAAAAGCGGTGTCCTGTCGGGGTTTCCTCGAGCTCCCTCCTCTGATTGAAAGTACATGTGTTTGGACGGATGCTGAAAACATGATGAAAGAGGTTTATTTGGCTCCAGGTTTTTTTAGAAGAATAAAAAGATCAGCTCTTGAAATGCCTCCAGTATTTACTAGACAGTAATTTGTAATGCGTATTCTAAACCCGGTGAACTTTTTAACCAGTGGCAGCTTTCCAAACCCAACATCCCTTCAACCCACTTGAACAGATGAGTTAGTTACGTGCAGGACCCGCCGGCCAAATAACGTATTTGGGTCATCTGTTCCACTGCCCCACTTTTAGTCCCCCTACAAGGCCCCTTCCTCTTTCAGCCTTTCTATTTCCTTCCTCTGGAGTCGCACGGGCTGAAGGCTCGGAGACTGTTGTGTGTTTAGACGGCAGGGTGAAGGTCTGGGTCAGTTAGTTCACTAATGACAAAAACAAGCCTCAGACGCTCAAAGAGAGTGCACTACATGCTAGTGACTAGTCTGACTTCATTTAAAGGTTTTTATGGTGACCTGGAGCAAAATGTTACACAATAGAGGTTTGGAAAGTAAGAATTTCCTTCTGTTTTTCCAGAGACTGACCTGTTGTGAGCTCTGAAGTTCATCTACTGTATGTGGGTAGTTGACATATCAATGTGTCCTATAAAAAAATATTAGATGATACCTATATATATATATATATATATATATATATATATATATCTCTTTTTTTTTTTTTTTTTTTTTGGTCACACTATAGGACTATTTTTATTTTTCTAACCCTTTTTTTAAGAATCATGTTTAATAGCAGAATTTATTGTTAAAAATACATTTCCCAAATTTTAGTGATGTCAAATGATTAATCACAATTAATCTCATCCAAAATAAATGTTTTTGTTTACATAATATGTGTGTATACTGTGTGTATTTATGTATATATTTAAGAAAAATAGGTTGTTTATATATATATATAAAATATGTTTATTTGTAATATAAGAATATAAATGTATACGTATTTTCCAAATACATACTGTATATGTGTATATTTATATATTCATAATACACAGTACATATACATATTATGGAAACAAAAACCTTTCATTTGAATGCACTTAATGCTCCTTCTAGAGGTTAAGTAGGCATTTTATATCATCTTTCCCATAGAAATGCATACTGTATGCATATTGTTTTTATAGACACAACCAACAACTGTAATATTTTTATATTTCTCTATTGTTTAAATGTCGTTTGCATGTTTAATGGGATTGTGGTTCTTCCCTCACTAAAGCCGTTAAGAACATAGTCTTCACTCTTTTGTCTTATTGTTTGATTTGTCAGAATTTCTTATCTTAGCTGGTTTGCTTGATTCATGCTTTAACAAAGACTTTCTAAAAAGCCCTATGGGAAAAATACTTCCAGAACCACCACCGCTGGAAAGTGGGTGGGCCCTAATGAACTCCATAACTGATTATTAAAAGCCAGCGGTATGAAGGAGAAGAGGAAAAATATGGCATGAAGGTGGGATGATTGTCCACAGGTGTGCCTCTGTTGTCATTCATGCCCTGGTGTAGATTTCACTCCGGTTTTATTTGGGAAACCTCAGCTGTTGATGGCAGCCTCAGGCCTTAAGCACCAAAGACAAAGAAAATAACTCCTGTGCCCTTTCAGAAAGATGGACGTTATATAATCTCATTGAAAAGGGGTTTTGTGAACTTTTCAAACTCTAAGGGACCGGCCAGGAAAGATGTAATCTGTATTCTGTTTTGTGTTGCTGGTTTGTCTTTCTGAATGACTGAAACACTTTTCTAGGGTTTGGCTTGAAAAGAGTATTGTATTTACTTGTGATTGTTGTGAACACACTCCTTTTAGAGATGAAGTAGGCCTATTTTTATCCTCTTTCCCATAGAAAATGGACTCCTATAGGTCGTATGAGTGAGTGACCAATTAAAGGATATGGAAAGGGAATGTTTTGCTGCTCTCCCACCAGTGGGGCTACAGGAAGATTGAGACATATGTGAACGACCTTAGAGGAGTTCATGTTTTTTCCTTTCCTTTGACCTCTGCAAGTCTTGAGTCCATGGGAACTGTAAATACAATCTGTGCATGAAGTGCTTGGTTTTGCCCTTTGGGCCGGTGTTAAACGTGCATTCACTTATCTGAAGCAGAATGCCATGGCAATTGACATCTGTTGGCATAAGTGCTTGTTTGTAAAACCCTTGGTTCGGCCTTGTTTTATGTTGAAGAACTCTTTTTACAGTTTATGTGAAACTCTCGAGTGCGCTTCATACTTTGTGAAGTTGCAGATGTGACCTAGTTCTGCCAAAGGAATCATTACACGTCTTGTTTTATTTTCTAGAGAAAACAAAGCAAATTCCAATCATCCTTTCTGCAAGAAAACGGCTTTATCTGTCACTGCTGGTCTCGAGTTTTGTATATTGTGCATGAAGATGAAGGTCCCTGTGTGTGTGTGTGTGTGTGTGTGTGTTTGCAACGCCGCTGATACAGTTGAGTGCACAGGTTTACATTCCTCTTGTGGTATCTGCAAGATGTTAAACATTAAAAAAAAATGCATTTTGTTTTTTATTTAGAATTGGCTTGATGAAGCTGTTTCACATAACAGATATTATTCCACAAAGCAAAACTGAATTGACGTAAAGGGTCCTGTCTTGAGTAGAAAAGCTGCAAATATTTATTGAAAAGACATACTAGTAAACAAGGGTGTTCAATTTTAAAACTTTTGTAAGCAGGATATTTAATGTAAATTGGTATTATTTTTTCTTGTGGGGAAATATGCATATATCTTTATTTACTTAAATCTCTATATTTTATATTTAAATGGGTTCTGCAATTTAGGAGACACGACTATAAATTAGTATTTTCCAAAGTGAGTCTAATTAGTTTTTTCTAAAACTTAATCTTTTATGAAAATGCATGTCAGATTGTAGCTGACATCACCAGATAAAATATGCCAAGTCAGTGTCTGCTTGTGTCCTACTTTTCTAGAATTCAGAAAATGCTATGAAGTTCTCTGGCTGATACTCATAGCTATGATCTTACTATTTTTTCCGTTTCTACCTCACTGCGACCAAAAGTGACAGTAGCAATCTTCTGTATGAACTTCAGGCCAAATAATCAGCTTTTGTCTCTGTCCTTTTCTTAGGATTCAGAAAGATCAGCCTAGATGACTTACGGAAGGCCTACATTGTTAAAGATGTGCAGCAATACATCCTCCACCGCCTAGACCAGGAGGAGGCACTGCGACAACACCTCACCAAGGAGACAGCAGAGATGCTGAACCAGCTTCACATCAAGAGCAGTGGCTGTTTCCTATACCTTGAGCGAGTTCTTGACGGAGTGGTTGAGAACTTCATAATGCTGCGGGAAATCCGAGACATCCCGGGGACACTGAATGGGCTCTACCTTTGGCTCTGCCAGAGACTGTTTGTCAGAAAACAATTTGCAAAAGTCCAGCCAATCCTAAATGTGATTCTGGCGGCCTGCAGGCCGCTGACTGTCAGGGATCTCTATCATGCAGTCTGGACTAAAAACATGACTTTGACAATGGAGGACTTTCAGAAGAAGATGGACATACTTTCCAAGTTGCTCATTGATGGACTTGGCAGTACTAAGATCTTATTTCACTACAGCTTTGCTGAATGGCTCCTGGATGTTAAACACTGCACACAAAAATACCTTTGTAATGCAGCGGAAGGACATCGAATGATGGCCATGAGTTATACTTGCAGAGCAAAACAGCTTAAACCTCTGGAGGTGCAGGAGTTTGCCTATCACCTGATCAACTCAAACCTGCAGATTGAGCCCTTTAATCTCGCCCTTTGGATGGTGTGGAATGGCACCCCTGCTAAAGACTCCCTGTCCACTTCAATCCCTAAAGAACAAGAGGTACTCCAGCTACTAGTCAAAGCTGGTGCTCATGTCAGCAACGAAGATGACCATGCGTCCTGCATTTTGCAACAGGCCTTGGAACGTGAGGACTCTATTCGAACGCTCCTAGATAACGGCGCTTCTGTTAATCAAACTGACTCCAACGAGAGAACTCTTTTAGCCAATGCTGCCTACAGCGGAAATCTGGATGTTGTTAACCTTCTTATCTCCAGACGAGCCAACATGGAGTTGGAGGACAACCATGGACAGACGGCACTTACTCTGGCAGCTAGACAGGGCCACACCAAGGTGGTCAACTGTCTCATTGGATGTGATGCTAATATCAATCACACGGACCATGACGGCTGGACCGCCCTTAGGTCTGCAGCCTGGGGGGGTCACTCAGAAGTTGTGTCTGCACTCCTGTATGCAGGCGCTAAAGTGGACTGTGCAGATGCTGACAGCAGAACTGCCCTGAGAGCTGCCGCTTGGGGAGGTCATGAAGATATTGTCCTCAACCTTCTTCAGCATGGAGCCGAAGTCAACAAGGCGGATAATGAAGGACGGACAGCGTTGATCGCTGCAGCATACATGGGCCACAGAGAAATCGTCGAGCATCTGTTAGATCATGGAGCTGAGGTCAACCATGAGGATGTGGACGGCAGGACGGCGCTCTCCGTCGCTGCTCTTTGTGTTCCAGCCAGTAAAGGTCACGGTGCGGTCGTGAGCCTGCTGATCGACCGTGGAGCTGAGGTGAACCACTGCGACAAGGACTGCATGACACCGCTTCTAGTGGCTGCCTACGAAGGCCATGTGGATGTGGTTGATCTGCTTTTAGAAGGAGGAGCGGATGTTGATCATACTGATAACAATGGGAGAACACCTTTGCTTGCCGCAGCGTCTATGGGACATGCTTCTGTTGTCAACACTCTGCTTTTCTGGGGTGCGGCGGTGGACAGTATCGACAGTGAAGGCAGAACTGTGCTGAGCATTGCATCCGCACAGGGCAATGTAGAGGTCGTCCGAACTCTGCTGGACAGAGGGCTGGATGAAAACCACAGAGATGATGCAGGCTGGACGCCTTTGCACATGGCCTCTTTTGAGGGACACAGACAAGTATGCGATGCTCTGATCGAACAAGGTGCCCGCTGCACAGAGGTTGACAACGATGGGCGTATCCCTTTGATTCTGTCTGCTCAAGAGGGTCATTACGACTGTGTGCACATCTTGCTGGAGAACAAATCGTGTATTGACCAGAGAGGGTACGATGGGAGAAATGCTCTCCGAGTTGCAGCACTAGAAGGACACAGAGACATAGTGGAGTTGTTGCTGAGCCACGGGGCGGATATTGACTTCAAAGATGCAGATGGTCGCCCAACTCTTTACATTCTGGCACTTGAGAATCAGCTAGCCATGGCGGAGTACTTCCTCGAAAACGGAGCCAATGTTGAGGCCAGTGATTTGGAAGGAAGAACGGCCTTACATGTGTCATGTTGGCAAGGCCACGTAGAGATGGTCAGGTTACTAATCAACTTCCATGCTGATGTGAACTCATGTGATAATGAAAAACGCTCCGCCCTCCAATCAGCAGCTTGGCAGGGTCATATAAAGATTGTTCAAATCTTGATTGACAATGGCACTGTTGTAGACCACACATGCAACCAGGGTGCTACAGCTCTGGGCATCGCTGCTCAAGAGGGGCACATTGATGTGGTTCAGACTCTTCTAGAGCATGGTGCAGATCCGAATCACGCTGATCAGTTTGGACGCACTGCTATGAGAGTAGCAGCCAAAGGTGGACACACTGGCATAATCAAACTCTTGGAGAAATACGGTGCCACAAGTCTCAATGGCTGCAACCCGTCTCCTGTTCACACCATGGAGCAGCAAACACCCTCTTCAGTTGCTGGGAAAGTGCAGTCACTCACTATAAAGTCCAGCAGCTCTGGAAGCACAGGAGCTGGAGACGTGCATTCAGCAGGACGAGGACAATCCAACGGACCTGTTCATGCTTTCAGCTCACCTTCAGAATCTCCAGACTCAACAGTGGACCGGCAGAAGTCCTCCCTCTCCAATAACTCGCTCAAAAGTTCAAAGAACTCCTCGTTGAGGACCACCTCATCCACTGCGACTGCTCAGACTGTGCCCATTGACAGCGTCCATGCCCTTTCTTTCATTGAACAGATCCAGCAGCATTCACTGCCTCGTAGTCGCAGTCGTCAGTCAATTGTTTCCCCCTCCTCCACCACTAGGTCCGTTGGCACTCAGCCTGGCTCTCCAACCAGTGATTATGATTGGAGTCAGGTGAAGCCAGGCCTCAAGTCCACCAAAGCATCCAAGAATGGCCAAAACTGCTCGAACAAAGCAACATCTGGTGAGAAGAAGAGGAGCAAGAATGGCTCTTATACACAGAACCAGGTTCTTGAGTACGAACTGACTCAGTTTGATAAAAGGCTTGTGCTCAATAAGCCGGTGTCCAACATTGCAGTTAAAGATCCTCAATGTAAGATCATGGTGGGAAGATCTGGCACTCTGGATTCTGTCCAATCGCAGGAGCAGTTTTACATTCAGCCCCAGAGCTGTGCAGAGAAGAAGAGAAACGGTATTATGACCAACCCCAACTACCACCTACAGGGAAACCAGGTTTTTCTTGGGAGAGTTTCAGTCCCTAGAACTGTTCCCAGCAGGGGCCACCAGGACCTTCTGGACAATTACCCAATAGGGGAGACGGAATTAAGCCTGAAACAAGCCCTACAACTCCAGATTGAAGGATCGGACTCTGGGTTAAACTGCAAAAAAGAGACGCCATTATAACTGGTGAGTAAGACATTTAAAGACTATTCTGTGGCTGAAAGCACATTTGTAACTTACATTCACAGTATTATTAGATTGTCATGTATATTTACAGTGTATTATTACATAAAGCTGTAATTTTGTAGTGTTTATAGCAGTGAGTTTTTTTATATATATGAATGTTATATATAGAACATAAAGCATTTATCTTTATAAAACCTTATGTCAGTGGTTCTCAAACTAACAAACTTCTAAATGCTACTGTTGTATATGGTATATGTGTGATTTTAGATGCTGTTCTACTGCAAAGGGTAGCGCAATTTATCTAAATAACATGAATATTATTATTATTATTAAGTTGTATTATATTAGTCTAGTTAATATGTAGTTTTTTAAAGAAACTTGGCAACTAGGTAGGCAACTGGCAACTGATTCGATCAAAGGTGGTACTTGGCCTGAACCTTAAGTTTAAGAAGCACTCATCTGCATATAAGTTTCAGTAACGTCTCAAATACTCACCCAAGTAGTTTTGATGCCGTTTCAGATGTCTTAATCCTAATTCATCATTCAGAAAGAGACTGTGCCAAAGTGAATGCTTTCATCTGCAAAAGAACTGAAACCATTTTCCACACTTCTCTGCGGAACGTCTGAAGAAGAAAGGAACGTGAGAGAAACTGAAGAAATCGAAATTGTATTTAGTTTTTTTTTTTTTTTTTTATGCTTTGTTTATCAGAGTTTACTTTTAGAAAAAAAGAAATGTACATTTTTCTGTTTGTTTTGTCTCGACCTGTATAAGTGCAACTGACAGCAATGTGCCGCTGGAGTACGTTGTTTCCTCTGACAGATATCACAAACTCTCCGTCGTATTTACATCTTTAGATCTCTTAAAGTCTCCATTAGCACTCATAAAATCACAAAACCAGTCTTAGTTTACTCTTCGCACATATTTATTTCGGAGAAAAGGCCGCTTCCATGTGTGCTGTATTTGCTAAAATCATGGTGCTATGTTTTTGCGTCGCCTATTATATTTTTTTATTATTATTGTTAAACCACAAACGTCTTACTCTGGCATTTTAACTCTATATTATGTTTGTAGCATTATTGATGCCCTTAAAGAAGAGTAAATCTGGCTTTACCGTACTTCATTATTTAGTCCCTGTGGGACCTGTCTTGTTTGTTTGTTTGTTTGTTTGTTTGTTTGTGTTTTCCTCTATTTACATAATTGCATATTTAAACAAACGACGGTGTATCGTTAACTACAGAGTTTGGTGCTAAATGCAGAGTTCTCAGCGACTGAAGAAAATGCAACAAGATTGCGCGGCGGAAAGCGGCAGGCGACGTCAGGGACTTCTGATGATAAGGTCAGCGAAAGGTCATTATGCTTTTTACTCATGCCAAGTAGCAAACCGCAGTAATATTTGGATTTCAGGACAGGGTTTGAAATGTATACTCCTCTAGCCAAAGTTAAAACAGAAAAAAGCCCACGGCCTTGTGAAGCCGGATCTCATGTCTCCGAGCCGCGGCTCTCTGTGGGGGAGGGAGAACGGGGCGGGTGTGGAGTGGATTTCAGACATCTGTTTGCTATGGGAGGAGACGCTCAGCAAGGCCATATTGGGTGTAACTGCATCAGAAAGCTCTGAAGAATCACAGAAAGCCACTTTACTAAGCCTGGGACAAGGACAGACAGAGAATGAGCCTTTTAAGATGAAGATGAACCCTGGACAGTATTCAGAAATCTCAAGCCATCTGTTTTACTGATCTTTTTTCTTTGTTCAGCTGTTTTGGTTCTGAGCCTGGAGTTAATTGCAAAAGAAGTTTGATTGTAAATAGCTGACCGTGTACATTGAAAACTTTCACATTTTGAAATTTAATTTCCTGTATTATATAGAGCTGAATTTTTCTGACATATTAAAGTGCTTAATAAACATATCTGCTTTTCTGCCAAAGCAATTCATCACGTGTGTCTTCTTAATTTGTGGTGTCGGTCGTGACTGTTGTTGAGATTTGAGTGCGTCGTCTTAACATATATCACATTTACTTCAGATCGAGGCAAGGCGCTACAGGCAAACGCATTGATTTTTCATGCACTGGCCAAGTTTTTGCCTTATTTTGCTTCAGGAACATCTGCTGTTTCAGAAATGTAAAAACATTTGAAGTGTATGTTTTATTTCCCTTATTCTATTTGTGTGTTTCAGAAGTTTGTTTCTCCACTTCAGCAGCATTTACACACATCAGGATTTTACAGAAGGGTTTGCTGATATATCCATCCATATATATATCTAAAGTCTGCGTGTTTCTTCTCCACCTTACATACACCAAAACTTATTCTGAAGGTTTTTATAGAAGGGTTTGTTCATTTATTATTCACACTTATATTTACAACATTTATTTCCTAAAAGTAAGGTGAAAATGTTTGGTTTCTGTTCGTTGACAGTATTTTTTTATTTATGGAATGATTAAAAGAGAGATGCAAAATCCCCTCTGTAAAAACATTTAACTCTCATATGTCAAGAAAATCAAACTATCAACCTGACTTTATCCAGTGATCAGATTTATGTTTCTGAAATGAAAGCAAATTAATGCCTTATTTTCATATTTAAACATAACATTTCAGAGAATTTGTAATGCAAAACAACTTTGCTGTGTTTAATAATCTGAGGAGATTGTGATACTGTCTCGTAGTTATATTTGCAGCCTGTTTACCTGTAGAGTCTTGCCTTAAAATAGTTTTCTGTAAGTATTAGTATATGGACTCAGTGTCCTGATTCAACACACAGCCTGTAGAGAGCAGGACAAAAATGCTTTGTGTTGATGTTTTTACCCCATATCTGAAGACTAGATCTCTCACAGAAAGGAGCCGGTGATATCTGACAGCTTTCACACATGAAATCTCTGGTGTTTTCAGAGTCTGGATGATAAGACTGATTCTGGCTCTAGTTCTTCATGCCGCTAGGTATATAGTGTGACAATCACACATGCATCCAAACAAAAACTGAACACTGACTGTCACTGGAAATATGTTTCAGAAAATCTGCACATATGTCACAGTATTATGGATTTTTATTTGAAACACAACCCAAAATATTGCACCAATATTGTCTAAGCTACTTGTTCATAGAGACTTTGGCTTTCTAAAAAAGTGCTTTGCTTTAAATAGCTTTGTGTAGGCAGTACAGCTCTCAGATCTCATCCGCGCTTGCGTTCAGGTTGGCCAAAACCTGGCTTTGACATCATGAGAGAACCGGCGATGCTTGACAGTCGGTGTCGAACCTGCATCAAGGTTAGATTTTCAATGAAAAACTTTTTATCTTTTTGACAGAAAGCTGTTGTATGATTTCATAATATAAAGATAAGACTCATACTAAGTACTTGTATGCTGCTTTTTCTTTTAACTACTGGAGGATTGGAAAGTAGAGATAATATTTGGACAGGTTTTAAACAAATTCTTAAATTTCTTCACTGCAAACACACACACACACAAATTACTCATTCTGCTAAAATGTGACCCTGGATCATGTATACATTTGAATAAATGTGTATTAAACTGAATAAATAATCAGGAGTTATTATGTAATAAATAATAAGGTTTTGGCATGTTTATGATAGGAAATGTACAAAATATCTTCATAGAACATGATTTACTAACATCCTAATGATTTTTGTCATAAAAGAAAAAAATGAAAATTTGGACCCATACAATGTATTGTTGTCTATTGCTATAAACCTGTGCTGCTGTGCTCCAGGGACACATTAGTCTTTAGTCTATAGTACTTTTTCACATCTGGTTTTTAGTTTTGAGCCAAAATATGATCATTCTGTCATCATTCACTCCTGTTCATGCCATTTCAGATCTGTATGATATTTTGAAGAACACTCAGATCCAAACAATATTGGACCCCACTGACTTTCATTAAAAGGTGATTTTTTTTGTTTGAATGTTTGTTTCTGTGTGGACTGTCTCTTTAAGGGTTTGTTATGTCCCTTAGAAAGCATAAAGCTTTGAGAACTCTAAGAATCTGACAGCAGTGAAGCTCTGAGCTGGATGAGCAGCAGACGCTGGTCCTGCTCCAGCTTTCCTCAGTCTTTCCATCGTTTGTCCTGCGGTGAGCGCCGTAATTACACAGAGCTGCACGTGGCAGTCGTAGGTTGAGGGGCTGCAGCTCAAACCTCAAACTTTTAAGCGAGTCATGTCTAAATGTTTCCCGTTACGCTGACCCGACAGATTTATAGGCTACGTGACGCTGAGCCACGTAACAAACCGCAGCGGCGCCCGTCCTGCGTCCATTCGCTTCCACCTTCATCACTGTTGTCTGTCTGGGGTGGTGTCTTTTGCTAAAACTATTACAAATATATTTTTGTTAACTTGAAGGAACATATAAATCTTATGTGGAAAACTTTTTAGCTATATAATTTGACACTTGAAATAAAATGTTTAATAGTAATAATGTTTACTGAAATTAAATAAAATATAGAAAAAAAGATTAACTTTTTTCCACTTTTGTTTAATAGTTATATTAGTATATTTTATTTTTTACATTTATTTTATTTGTTTCTGATTTAGTTTGATGCACTAAAATATCTGAAAACTGGACAAAAAACTAATAGAAATTTTGGAGAAACCAAATGTATAAATAAAAACTAATATAAAAGATTAATAAAAAACAATAGTCTCTCAATAATTATACAAATGAACACAAGTAACTCGCAATGAAAACTGAAAATATAATATATAAAAAATATGAAAAGTATATGAATTTTTCTAACAAGTGAAACGCATTTCACTCGAAGCGTGATTTCATTAAATGAATCTAGATTTATTTCACGTTCTTCCCTTGAAAAGCTCTAGAGTTAAACATCATTGACAAAAACATCTCTACTAGAGCATCTGAGAAGCTCTGGTCAGAGAGAAACGAGTTCAGTAATCAGTAAAGCTGTCAGCAGGAACGCTCAGATAGCCTCTGTGTGTGCTGGACCCTGGGAATCTCTGCGTCTCAGCAGCTGTGTGTGTGTGTGTGTGCTTGCTGTGTTTTGGATGCCTTGTGAGGATTTCTTGAGGTCTATGTGTTCAGAGTTGATCTGAGGACACGTCTTTACTGTCTGCGAATTATAGTCTCATACAGCAGAACTTACAGTTACCGGAACTTCCTGTAGCCACACACACACACACACACACACACATTAATAGTCTGGTAGAAAGTCTGAGACACAAAGGTGGGTGTGTTTAAGTTTCCTGATGCTTTTAAGTGTCTCCTGATTGTGTTGCTGAGTGAAGAGGGAGACTGTGTGTGTGTGTGTGTGTGTGTGTGTGTGTGTGTGTGTGTGTGTGTGAATACACAGGTGTGACCCAATAGAACACTGAATAATTTATAGATGGCATGATGTGTCACGTGGTCATGTGACTTTACCTCTGCAGACCAACAGTGTTGTGCAAAAACAACTGGCACGTGTAATTCTGATTTAATGAACAGAAACTGAATTGTGATTTGATTTAAAGAAAGAAGAATCTACAGTTAGGAATTTACAATTCAATGATGTTTCCTTAAATTGAATTGAAATTGCAGTACTGCATTCTGTTTGCTTAATTCTGATTGACTTCTATTCTGGATTTCTCCACTAGATTGTATATCTAGTCTTGCATTGTGCTTAGAAATAAATTCTGTAGGTGTATTGTGCATCTGATCTTATGTTCAGAAACACCATACGTCCACATACGTCTGTCTGCATTCATTACTGTAATCGTTAAGAGCTAAGACAGACCGTGACCCCGCCAAACGCACAGGTCAGAGGTCATGCAGGGTCAGACCATGAGTGTGTGTGTGTGTGGTTGTTTCCAGTGTGACAGCCCAGAACCAC
>JAUMHP010000016.1:5485488-5496197 GCA_032361065.1 Enteromius trimaculatus
TTTTTCTTCATAGAGGTCTTGAAAAGGTCTTAAAAGTCATTGAATTTGAATATCAAAAATGTGCAGATACCCTGGTGAATCATTCAAACCTGCTTTGGGCAGTTACTGTGTTTCGGTAAGGTTCATCCCTGCAGCTCTTACTCTACGCAGTAATATTTCTGTCTGGTGGTACTTGCACATGGGTGTCCGAAACTTTCATGGAGATTAGTGGTCTTGACTCATTCGTTCAAGAGATTTGTTCAAAAGCACTGATTCATCCAGTAATCAAGTGTTCAGTACAAAATCATTCACTCAAACCACTTTCATATTTTAATAAAGTGTATTAAATATAATTCATTACAATTTAAACCCTTAAATAGACTGCAGCAATTAATATAGTCGCACATTATTTAGATTAGTCCAGAAGGGTGTGATCTGTTATTCTGAGCGTATCCAGAGTCCCTCACATCTCTCATCTTGTCTGTAGTACATGGAGGAGCTGGCTGATGCTCTTCTGTACTGCCACGAGAAGAAGGTGATCCACAGAGACATTAAACCCGAGAACCTTCTGCTGGGCTACAGAGGAGAGCTGAAGATCGCAGACTTCGGCTGGTCCGTCCACGCACCGTCTCTCAGGTAAATAACACCCATGTGATCAAATCTGCTTTAAGATCATTAAAATATCTCCCAGCTGCTGCTACTTCATTACAAGTTTACCTACTAATGTTGTGTATTCTGCAGGCTAATAGACACAGCCAGGTTTACTCACTGAAAGATTTATTTGTTTAATACAATTATAAAGTCATTATATTGGAGGCACGTGCATGTCGTTTAGAATGCACTAGGCGAATGGAGCGGTGTAATTTCAGCTGGGATGTTCACTGTCTCTGTCAGCAGATGTCACCTTTTTATTGTTAGCATAACTAAGTGAGTCTGCGTAGTGCTGACAGACACGGGTGCGTTCGAGTTTAAGCAGCGCTGCAGTGACCGATCGCTGTATGACGTCACAGTACTGTGAGAGCGTTTTGACCGCTGGTTCCATATGCTCGTTATAATCGTTCTCGCTTTGCTTTGATATCATACAGCGATCGGTCACTGCAGCGCTGCTTAAACTCGAACGCACCCGTGTCTGTCAGCACTACGCAGATTCACTGATGGACACCTGCATAAAATACACATTTTATATTTCATCTAGTTTTATACATTAGTTCTTATATATTAGCAGATTTTAATGACGTGTTTATTTGCAGCAGTTATTCCAACAATAAAGACTAAGGATAATGGTATTGTAAATACCGTCGTACAGCAATATCACATTTTTCCGGTAATACCGTAGTCTCATGACTCGATAAAACGACAGGTCTTCTGAGAAAAGTTGCTCAGGCGAACGGGAGGTAGCGGGAACTGCAGTTCCCATCAGCCCCAGCGTGCCCATCATTCTTTGCGGTCTGTTGTTGCTACAGATCAGCGTGGCCAACTTAGTGACTTTGTCTCTATATTTAGCGACTATTCAGACTCTATTCATGATCACTTCCATTTGGAATCTGTCCGAGAACAGAATGGTAGCAGTACACGTACCCAAGAATTTTCATTTCTTTGCAATAAACACGACCCTTTGTTCAGTCACTTAGCATAAAGCAAATGGATCTTGATTTTGAGCGTGTCTCTGTGTCAGGCGGAGGACGATGTGTGGGACTCTGGACTATCTTCCTCCAGAGATGATCGAGGGTCACACTCATGATGAGAAGGTGGATCTGTGGTGTATCGGAGTGCTGTGTTACGAGTGTCTCGTGGGAAACCCTCCGTTCGAGACGGCCAGTCACACGGAGACGTACAAGCGCATCACTAAGGTCAGAGTTTCTTCACCCCAGCCTGAGTGAACGAACCCTCGAATACAGTCTTCTTAAAGATAACGCGTACCGGTTCTGTGTGTGTAGGTGGATCTTCAGTTCCCGAAGCTGGTTTCTGAGGGTGCTCGGGATCTGATCTCCAAGCTGCTGCGTCACAGTCCGTCCATGCGTCTGCCGCTGCGGAGCGTGATGGATCACCCCTGGGTCAAAGCCAACTCCCGCCGGGTGCTGCCACCCGTCTGCAACACACAGCACTGACACTCAAGGACCCGTTTGAGACACACAGCCCAATGGAGGAGGCTTGTGCTGTGAGCTGGGCTCTTAATTGGCTACAAACTCTCTTGATTGTGACCGTTAATGAGCCCAGATGTAAATAAACTCTAAAGCGTTTTACACTGTCTTGTGTTGCTGTAGTTCTGCTGTTCTGTTCATATTCACGTCTTACAGTCTATGACTGTCTGTCTTTTAATGAAACCATTAAATATAATCCAATGTTTTAAGGATGTTTGGTGTTGTACTGCTTTGATTTACACACACTGATTGCAATCTAACTTTCCGTATCAATTTGTTCACACTGTACTAGTAATTTACTAGCGGTTTTTGTGGTCATAAATGGTTGGCTGTCACTGCTAGTAAAGTAACTTGAAGGGATATAGGTGCCCCTCCAGTTCACATCTCACATAATTTTATTCATTACCAGTTGCTTCTCTCCAAAACAATATTAGGTTACTTATTTTCTTGCAAGTAGTTACTTTTCCATCACGACTCACTGAAGATGTAATTGCGTTTCTTGTAAAAAAAAAAAAAAAAGTTACAAACTGTCACGATATCGCAAAACGTTTCGTTTTTTCTGAAAAGATTTTTAATTCTAGCAATTCAGCTCATATCGGGATCAGGGTGAGAAGCGTGTAATGCCAGAGTAAAGTATAGCCATAACTTGGACTGAAGTGTTCCGATCATCTTTTCTTTTCATAGAAGTGATACAATGGCTATAGTTTCATCTGTTGAATGTAAGCTCTCGAGAAGCGTCATGGCGCACAGCGTCTCAGCGGTAGCGTGGCCGAGCGGTCTAAGGCGCTGGATTAAGGCTCCAGTCTCTTCGGGGGCGTGGGTTCGAATCCCACCGCTGCCACATTGTTTTCATACGGTCTCGTTAAAATGAACACTATCGGATCCCAAACTTGCCGTTAAAGCGATGCTTCGTGAAGTTTCGGACAATTGCCAAATTATTTTGTTTTTGTGTATCTGCGATCTGACGTGGATTCACTGACTAAACCAGGGTCTATGGTCTTTACCTGATAAGTCCTCCAACACTTAGTGTGTACTTTGATAAAATAAAATGATGAACTAATAACATGGCACATATTATACAGATACTTTATGTTTGGTGCTGTTTGTTACATTTAAAATATCACGATGGGTTTGTAAATGTCATTCGCGTTTTGGTCTGAGTTTTACTTGCAGTTACACAGTTTGACCAGCAGGTGTCACCCGCGTGAGGTGTTTCGAGTGCTTCGTGAATCATCTAGGGAATCGTTTTGCGATTCAAAGTTTCGGAAAGCTTCGGTTCTTCCACGCAACACTGCATAATATGTGTTGCTCGCTTTAATTTTTATTCATTTTTACAATTGTTGTTATTATCATCATCATCATCATATTGTGTGAGTTGTCACTAAATGCAGTATTAAAAACACATTTATTCAGTTGCAGCGCGCGACCTTTAGATGGCGCTGAATTTCCGCGCGGTTCTTCTTCTTCTCCTGTTTCCTGTGCGCGGTGTAAACTTCCGGCAGACTGTGTGTTCTGTGACTTGCGGCGGCGGTTCGGCTCGTCCCGGAGGTTCTGCCGGTGTTCTGCTCGGAGATGGCTGCGCTTCACCCCGGAGATCCGCAGCTGGTGTCGGCGATCGTCAATCACCTGAAGACGGAGGGTCTGTTCGATCAGTTCCGCAGAGACTGTCTCGCGGACGTGGATACAAAGGCAAGACACACACATTTACCTCACAACAGCGCCGAAGTACCAGGCTTTTACCATGATTCTAACTCGCTCATAACATAGTGTTCTCTGATCTAAGTATTATGAGGTGTTTATAATACTATCTCAGAACTAATAATATATTGATAGTTGATTAATTATCATTATGTTTGAGAATATAGCGGTTAACCGCTCTTTATTAAATACTTTCTGTCAGTTTAGCAGCTCACGGGGTTTTATTAATGGTTTATTTTGATTTAGTTTTGTGTTTGGAATCTCCCATTGGTGCAAAAGAATGAATTAATAGCCTGTAATGTTGACTGACCATAGTGTTGGTTTGTTTTAATATGAAATTCTGCTGCTTGTAAATAAATGAGATCTTTATAAAAGTGCAGTGACATAATGATCTACATAATCACTCTATATCTCCAGTAAAATGATATATAATGATCAAACATATAATGCTGATTGAGAGCTGAAGAAGTAAAGGCTCCTCGGAAGATGTGAGATGTTTTGGAGGCTCCGCAGAGGAACAGTGAAAGCTCCTCGAAAGATCCTGAAGATCAGATTTGAGACACACTTATTCTGCTGTTTCTGCCTGGGTCCTAGAATTATCTGATTTGAAAAATAAACGTAAAACATTGCCTAATAAATCATGTATTTATCATACCTCTGGTTTTCAGATCTAAGTGGACATGTGAAGACCTCGTTTAGACGTTTATAGGGTTAACTGTGTTGTTTTCTTTCTCTCAGCCGGCGTATTTGCACTTACGACAGAGAGTCGACAACTTTGTCTCCAACCATCTGGCAAACCACACCTGGAGCCCTCAGCTGAACAAGAACCAGCTGAGAAACAGCATCAGACAGCTGGTCCTGCAGTACGTCTGTCTGTCTTCATCTCTGTGCCCCTGTCTCTCTCTCACACACACACACACACACACAAGTTTAAGTTGCTTTATCCTCATGACATTTGTTAAAGTGTTGCCAAAGCATTTGGATACAGAATAAAATACAGAAGATGAGTACACCATCAAAGTAAAAAGGAGACAATAGATGAATAATAATCATGAGAAATTAAAGAAATAAAATAAACTTAACATAAATTAATTGTTTTGCTGTTTACATAATCATTGTTCTCCAGGATTCCAAGACAGATTGAGTCAGGTGACGCCAGAGTGGAACAGCTCGTTTTTAAATCTCTCTCTCTGTCTCTCTCTCTCTCTCTCTCTCGTGTGTGTGTGTGTGTGTGTGTGTGTGTGTGTGGGGAACAGGTCAGGGATGCTTGAGCAGGGAGTGGACAGGATCGTGGCTCAGGTCGTCGACCCAAAGGTCCATCACACCTTTCGGCCACAGGTGGAGCGGATCGTCCGGAGGTTTCTGTCTCCAAACAGCCACATGGAGGAGGACGAATTTCCTCCCATAGCTCCGCCCCTTCCTGCAGAAAACCAGGAAGCTGAACTGCTGACTGCAGACAACGGAAATGATGCCGGTGAGCTTCTCACAGTTACCTCAGTCTTCTCAGTAGAACCGATCCGGAGAGTAATTCCTGTTTGGTTGTGTTTCTCGGACAGCTCCAGCTATGAGCTCCAGCGCTGATGTCCAGATCCCAGAGACCACTGAGCACCATCACAGAGAGGAGGAGATGGACATCAGCCTGACCGAGGAGGAGCAGCTCCTCACAGAGATGAAGGAGGAGCTGGAGGAGGAGCCTGGGAAAGAGCAGGAGGAGGAGGTGGAAGCAGAGATGGAGGTGGAGGAGGTGAAGGAAGAGGAAGACGCAGGGAACAGCAGTAAAAGCTCAGGGAAGATCCGAGAGGAGAGCCGCGACTCTGACTCCCAGAAACCCTCCAGCGTCAAACAGAAGACCAGAGAGCGGCTGAGAGAAGGTAGAGAGAAGTTTTTACTTTTGTTCAGCAGAATGAATTTTTCCTGAAACTCTTTTCAGATGAAACGTGTAACCAGTCATATACTGTAAAAATGATTAGAGACTGTTTTTCAGGAAAATACTACTTCCGATTGTGATGTGTACTTTGTTCTATCTTCCCATAGTTTTTTGTGAACTTCATGAACAGTTTCTGGTGTACTACACCTTACACAAGAGTTTTTAGAGTATTTGTACAGATTTCTAACATGATTTTTGTTCAGGCTGGTGTAGTTATTCATGTTTCGGGCGTGAAGCAGATATTGAGACAGTGTTTTGCTGCTGGTGTTAGTAAAGCTATTATTCATGTACGATCACATATCAAGTTATAAAGATGATTTTTTTCACTATACTGTATTATTCTCTCATGTCTCTGTAATACAGCGCTGCGAGCTAAGAGTTTCACTGGTGTGTGTGTGTGTGTTCTTAGAGTACTCTTTGGAGGACTCTGATCTGGAGGGTCTCAGTGACATCACCGTGAGCTCGGTCCACACCAGCGATCTGTCCTCATTCGAGGGAGACAGTGAAGACGACGAGACTCCGTCTGAGTCCACCGAGGAGGGAGAGATCAGCTCTGACGGTGAGAAGAGTGTGTTGTGATCGGTCTGTGTGTGTGTGTGTGACTGCAGCGCTCAAACACGTGTGTGTGTGTGTGTGTGTGTGCGCAGCTGAGGGAGGCCGGAAGACGCCGACGGGTGAAGATTCTGAGGGTCAGGAGAAGAAGCCTCGCGGCGTGAGACAGGGATACGTGCACAAACCCTTCCTGTACTCGCGCTACTACAGCGACTCTGATGACGAGGTGACGGTGGAGCAGCGCAGACGCTCGGTGGTGAGGAACACTCCAGCAGTGTCACAGAGTCTGTCGTGTGTGTGAAGCCGTTCGCTAACACTTCCTGTTTGGTGGGTGGGAGATGGGTAAGGTTAGGGACAGGTTTGGTGGTATGGGTAGGTTTATGGGTTAGTTAAGGTGTAAGGGATGGGTCAGCAGTGTTATTATAAAAAAATGAATTGCATTCAGGTGATATAAGTACAATATAAAACATGTCTGGACATATTAAGTGCAATGCACCAATATATGAATTGTAGAGTAAGTGCATAGTGATTTAATGCAGAACCAGGCAGTCTCATGTGTTTCAAATGCTGGACAACTCAAAAATATAATAAAATAAAAATAGAAGACATTCGTAAACAAGAATTGAATCATATCTGTAAAGTTCCTTTGAAAGTCTGACTGATTGTTTTAATGATTGTGAATGGTGCACAGTTTTTATCTTGTGCTTGATTAGTTGTTAAATTTCACTTTCACTCCGCAGGCCAAAGACAAAGAGGAGCGACTGTTGAAGAGGCAGCAGAACCGAGAGAGATTGGAGGAGAAACGCAGACTGAGAGCGGCTCAGAACGAAGAACAGGGTGTGTGTGTGTGTGTGTACGACTGTGTATGTGTGTGTGCACGTGTGTGATCTGAGCTCTGATGGGATTTTCTCCTCACAGATCGGAAGAAACAGGATCAGAGACCTCGAGCGAAAGAGGCTCGAAAAGAGAAGAAGGTCCTTGAGAAGAAAGTGGCTCTGAGCAGACAGAGAAAGAGAGACTCCAGGTTCGAGTCAGTCAGACTGATGCTGCTCTAATAATATTACAAAGATTAGACCAATCGCTGATTATTTTACAGATTAATTAGTAGGCTTTGCTCTATTATTCAGCTTACAGCTAATAAAATTGAGTTACACATTCAAACTAATAAATCAAATAAGCCAATCACTTTAACAATTACATTACTAATGTACAATTAGAGTTTTCATGCACTAATGTACAACACAACAACACACCAAGACTGATGCTGAAGATTCAGCTGCGCATCACAGAAATACTTAAATATATACTCAAATAGAAAACAGATATTTTGAATAGGAAAACTATTTACACTATGTTACTGTTTTTGTTGTTTCAGAAAAGAGGATGAGAGGAAGAAAAGTGATACTGAAGGTGATTCAGTCAACAAAGATGTAAGTGTGTCTCTCCTCCAGCTCTCTCTCTCTGTCTCTCTCTCTCTCTCTGTAGTTAACGCTTCTGTCCATCTCTGCAGGTGAAACCCGCGGCTCTGAAGTCAGTGAGGCGGCCGTCTGATCTGGAGGAGCTGCAGCGAAGAAAGAAGATCGACGGCGAGGAGAAGCTCCCGGACAAGAATCGCATTCATTCCTTCATCCTGGACCTGGAGCTGGGCACAGAAGAGCGGCGGAAAACCGCTCGCAAAGACTCGCTCTCCAAAGAGAAGGTGCCCAAAGACCGCGGCGTCCCTGAGGAACGACTCAAGCACAAGCTCAAGACGGAGAGCAGGAAGAGCACAGACGCCGATGAGAAGGGAGCCACAGACGAGAAGAAGGGGTCAAAGGTCAAACCAGACAGGAAGAGCTCTGTGTCTTCCCGTGAAGTGGCAGATGAAGGGAACCTAAAGAAAGGAAAGACGGCCGTGAACGAGAAGGAGAAGCTGAAGGCGAGCAGCAAGGGCGACTCGAAGCTGCTCCGGCGGCTGGACTCCACCGGCTCCTCAGAGGAGAGGTCAGAGGTCGAGACAGGGTCAGAGGTCAGCCGCAAGAAAGACAAGCCGCCTAAAGAGGTTCCCAAGAGGTCTAAGAGTTACGCGGAGGCTAAAGCGGGAGAGAAGCCCAAGGTGCGGGCGGAAAGAAAGGATTCATCTGCGGACAAGACCAGGTCCGGCTCAGAGACCGAAGGACAGAAGGTCAGATCCCTGACAGAGAAACACAAGTCTAAATCCCAGAATCCCAAACCAGAGAAAAAAACAGAAGCCAAGGCTAAACCAGCAACTCCAGAGCAGAAAAAAGATGACAAGAAAAACTCTGAGGAGAAAACGAAGGTTATGAAGAAAATGAAGGTGCAGAAAGACTCAGACAGGAAGTCGGGAGGGAAGGAGAACCCACCAGAAACTGTCTCCAGTACCACAGCTTTACCTGACGACCCTTATGCCGCTCTGAGTGACATCACTCCTGAGTCTGAGGATGAAGAGGCAGTGCTTAAAGAGCCGCGCCCACTGTCTGCAGAGGCCGACGCCCTCCTGAGCCTGATGGATGTCCGCACCTCGCAGCAGGAAACAGAGGCTGATAGGAAGATGAAGGAAGCGGCGCTAACGCTGCTCTCCATGGATCCAGACATCGCCCGCACCTCCGATCTAACACCAGCCGAGACGCTTCCTGACGGCCTCGAGGACACAGGAAGTGTGCTGGAATACTCTGAGGCCGAGGCCGCCGCCACAGCGGAGCCCATGGAGACTGAAGCTCTCGGGTCACAGGAAGTGACATCAGAGGTAAACACCACCAGACAGAGGTTTCTAAAACTGCTCACCAAGCTTGCATTAATTGATCCAAATTAGAGTCAAAGCAGTAATATTGTGAAAAATGTATCTGTTCAAAAACGTTTGATACAATCACTGCTCACCTGCTGGTTTGAAATGCTCGATCTTGGAGCCATTCTCTAAAATACTCTTGCGACATCGCAGATGGTAGACGCAGACGTCGCAGCTGCTTTTACTCTGCTTTTTAAATTGTGTTTTCTGAAATGTGTTTATGCTTTTCGTTTTAGACTGGGGAAGAGCAGATGGATAAGAGAGAGACACATATGCAGACGGCTGGCGCAGCTCAGCCCACGCAGACTCTCCATGCAGATGAATCTATGCAAACTGTCAATGCAGACGCAGCTGAATCTACAAAGACTCTTAACACAGATGCAGCTGAATTAGTCCTAGCGGTCCCTGAAGATGTAGCTGAGCCTATGCAGATCCTAACTGCAGATGCAGTCGAGTCCACGCAGACCCTCAAAGCAGATGCTACAGAGTTTGTGCAGCCTCTCGCTGTAGACTCAGATGAGTCAACTCAAACCTTAACTGCAGATGCTGCTGAGCCCATGCAGTCTGGCATAACAGATGCTGCTGAGAGAGACCAGACGCTTACTGCAGACATGACTGAGTCACCTTCGCAGATCCTTAATGAAGATGCCTCGGAACCCATGCCAGCAGTCACTCCAGACACAGCCGAGTCTGCGCAGACCCTCAGTGCAGACACAATAGAGACAGGTACAGATGAGCCAGCACAGACCCGCGTGGAAAACACAGCAGAACCTGCAGCGACAGTCAGTGCAGACGCAGTTGATCCTGCACAGACCCTCACTAAAGAGACTGAACCCGATGAGCCTGCGCATAGCCTCACCACAGATACAGATGAGCCTGTGCAGACCCTTCCAGCAGACACAGCTGAGTCTGCACAGAACCTTACTGCAGATACAGAGAGACCTGTGCAGACATTTACAGCAGACACCGATGAGTCTGCACAGAACCTATCCACAGATGCAGAGACAGCTGCACAGACTGCTGATGTCAAGGACATGGATAAAGATGAGACTGCGCAGACCCTCACCACAGACGCAGAGAAGCCTGCGCAGACCCTCACCACAGAAACAGATAAGTCTGCGCAGACCCTTACAGCAGACACAGCTGAGCCTGCGCAGACCCTCACCACTGATAAAGCTGAGTCTGCACAGACCCTCACCCCAGACACTGCTGAGTCTGCGCAGACCCTCACCGCAGACACAATGGAGTCTGCGCAGACCCTCACCGCAGACACAGCGGAGTCTGCGCAGACCCTCACCACTGATAAAGCTGAGTCTGTGCAGACCCTCACCACAGACGCAGAGAAGCCTGAACAGACCCTCACTGCAAACATGAAGGATGCAGCTGAGCCTGCGCAGACCTTCACTGCAGACATGGACACAGATGCAGGTGAGCCTGCGCAGACCTTCACTGCAGACATGGACACAGATGCAGGTGAGCCTGCGCAGACCTTCACCACAGACACAGCTGAGTCTGCACAGACCCTTGCAACAGACACAGATGAGTCTGCACAGACCCTCACCGCAGACACAGCGGAGTCTGCGCAGACCCTCACCACTGATAAAGCTGAGTCTGTGCAGACCCTCAC
>JAUMHP010000016.1:5500582-5517076 GCA_032361065.1 Enteromius trimaculatus
GTATAAAAACCATTACGCCTATGAAGAGTCCTCATAAATCACAAAAACCAACATGTGTGTGTGTGTGTGTGTGTGTGTGTGTGTGTGTGTGTGAGAGAGAAGAGTAAGAAGGGCTTTTATTTCTGTGGTTCAGCTAAGAATAGATGATTCCGTCTCGTTTATTATTGGCTGTTTTAATGGAGTGCAGCAGGAAGCAGCTGTGTGTGTTTTAACAGACGTTCTCATTTGTTCCAGCAGGAGGCTGAATATGATCTCTTTAGATGTTCCCTTCAGTTATTTCCTTCATTTGCAGCTCATTTTTAAACTCAATAGTATTATCGTTCTGTCGGCTCTCTCTCAAACTCTACAGAAGTGATCAAAATATGACTAAAATAAACCAATTATTGATCCCAAACTCAAATATAACACAAAAAAACTAAACTAAATCACAAAATATTTACTGGAGAAGCAAAATGACATGATGTTTTTTTAAAAAAAAAGGTATCAAAATAAAGTTTGAAAAACTATGAAAATGAATTTGGTTTTTGCTTAAAACAAATCTGTCAGCGGGGCCAGAAATATAATCTTGTTTTCACTTAGAATGTTTGGGTTTTTTTGGCCACATTGGCAATTAATTTTGGTACAGAAAATCTAGTATATACATTAATAAATAAAGAATAGTTCAATTATAATACACGGTGACACTAATATGTGTATTGTATAAGGTATTTTTTTAACTTTAAGAAAGAAGGTCTTTGATATTCAAAAATGATATATAGACATAAAAATACATATATAGGCAGGAAATATAAGCCACACAAAACGAGTAACGTGCATTAAACGTTAAAATCCTCTGCAATGCCAGAAGAGCTAGTATTTCAGAAGTGTGTGTATTTCTGTGGTTTTCCAGGAGGTGGCGCCACACTCTCACTCGTGGCTCAGGCTGTCCCTGTACAGCTCTGTTCTAAATACATCCGGTCACGTGCTTCTGCAGGATTAATGTATGATGGAGAGGTAAAAGCAGTCATAAGGGTCAAATTCAGGAAACTGGATTTTCTTTTAATCCTGTTTTCAGACCGATCTCATAAAAAAAGCGTATAAGCTGTACGCCGAAATAAAGAAACAGAAATCGTGGTATTGTTATGCAATAATTGACTTTGGCGTGTATATAACATATGATCCGCGTCTATCTCAATATGTATAGTAATATAAGAAATAGAAACATACAGCCTACTCGAGATATTGATGCGCACTTTTATGAGATCGGGTTAAAAAGTGATGAAAGTTTAAAGAATTATAATAAACCATATTACTTCCATGTTACTTCTGCACATTAAAAAGAAAACGAATAACAATTCTTTATTCATCATTTGTATATTAAAGAGGCACACATCTTGTCCAATCAGAGTGAGCGCTGTCGTCATCAGCTCCTCCCATCTTCCCGTAAACACACATCTCTCGAGATCTGACCGCAGCGCGCGCTTGTCTGAGATTATGGTTATTAACTGTGGCAGAAGTCCACTGTCCAACAGTGCACTTTCCAACCTTTTCCCGCTGGTCAGTGAGGCCAGTTCTCATCAGCTGAACCCGAAGGAAGTGTGCTCCTGCAGGACTTTCCCAAATGCGTTGATTTCTATTGAAATGTCTGCGAAGATTCGTGACCGCGCTTTCTAAGCAGAGCAGAGCAGACTGAACTTTTCCATGTTGTGTTGTTTTGCAAATGAAAGCAGGTGAGTATTACCTCGTGACGCAGTCAGGTCTGCTGGTGCGGGTCTGAACTTCTGCATCCTGCAGGTTTCTCCCCGCGAATGAGGGCTTTTTCCGTTTCCATGGTCACAAACACCTCGCATCCCTCGAGTGTGTGCTCGTGTTCCTCGAGGAGCGATGAAGGGCCGAGGCACACGCATCTGGACGAGATGGAGCTTTAAATCGCCGCACATGACTTTCATTTGGCAGGAAAGAGTCAGACAGAAGGGCTTTCAGACTGAAGGAGCTGTCATCCGTGTCACGCCATTCTTTCATGAGTAGAGTCCTGCATGCTGCTGCTTATTCCTCACACAGAAGGTCTGTCAGATGCTGTTAAAACTCACACACACACACACACACACACAGACCTCGAGCTATGTAAATAATATTAACTATAATGACCACAGACCAGCACCAACTTGAACATTCATTATTCATTCTTTATTATTATTTCTGAATCATTTTCCCACTGAGGTCATAGTTTTGTCAGATGAACTCACTTTTAGTTCACACCGACACATTTGAGACCCTCGACCACAAAACCAGTCATAAAGGATCATTTTTTTAAACATGTTTTATACAAGCCCAAAAAAATCCTCTTTCCACTGATGTCTGGTTTGTTAGGAGAGGACAATATCTGTCTGAGATACAACTATTAGAAAATCTAAATCTGAGGGAGCAAAAACATCTAAATATGAGTTCTTAGTAATGCACATTAATAATCAGAAATAAAGTATTGATATATTAACGATAAGACATTATCAAAATATTTTCATGGAACTTAGTATTCTAGTGATTTTTGATATAAAATAAAAATCGATAAATTGATCAATAACTGCAGTGTAATGTAGTCTATAGCTACAAATACAGCTGTGCTAGCAGAACCTCTGTCTGCTCCAGGGTCATTGACATGAGACACTATTTCTAACGTCAAATAAACGCGTCGTTGTTGTTATGCAGCGGGGATGAATTGTTTTGAAGTTCAGTGAGCCCGACGCCTTCATTATCCTCCGCGTGAACGCGCAATTTATGCTGCGCGAAGGTGCCGGTTTCTCCAGGCGTGCACGCTTGCGGTGAACCATCTCGAACATCTGCGGTCACGCGCAAAACCATAAATATCCAAGTCACTTATCAGACAGATAAGCGCGCGTGACTGAGGCGCGCGGCCGCTAGATGGAGAGAGAGGCGCGCGCGCCGGACTTCAGCAGACTTAATGATAGGCTATTTACCAAAAAAATCATTTCTGAACAAATTAACAGGATATCATATAACACCCACCATCAGAGTTTAATGTGTGAGCGAATGCAGTTCAATAATGTGCGTTATTCTCTGAATTAATCTCAGAGTTTAAATTTGAACTGTAAAATAAGATATATATTACATATTTCACGGTAATATATAGTATTATTTGTTCTTCTTATATTAAAGGTCAGCAGTAATTTAGCAATTTTGTTGATTGTGATGTTTGAATAAAGTAGCAGAATCTATTATTTCTGTTCTGACGCTTTGATAAAAGCAGGACAGAAAATCTGTACAATTATCCTGGATTAAAGAATAAAATATTAATATAGCTCCTTTACAATTATCCGCAGTGCTGTAGAATTTAAGAAACATCGTTTTCATTTTTATTTATTAATATTTAGGATATAGGAACTCACTCAGCATGGCGCTTAAAGTCCAACATGATTTATTTCTCGGAATTAACACTGAAGTTTTTTCTATTATATTTAATAATTTTCCGTCAGCGCTCGACAACCCGTTTTATTAAATAGCCTCAGTTAATCATTTACAGATCAATCCAGTCTAATACATTTACATTTACACTACTGTTACATTTAAACATTCACTATATAAATATATAAATCTAACCTGAAACTTAATAATAAAGAATTAATTCAGTGTTTGAGGAAGGTCTTCTGAGATCATCAAAAATAAGAATCGAGAAAAATCGAAAAAGTATGTTTGTTTATTACTATATACGATTTATTATTATTATTATTATATATGATTATTGCTGTTGTGATTATAATAACTAATGCTGTTGAATTCATAAATTCATAGGCAAGCTAATAAGTGGGTTGTGTTAGGCCTCATTCTTGCTGAAGTGACGCGGAAAAGAGTCGAAATTAATTTGAAGAAACATTTTAATCTAAACATTTTGAATTAGTGACTTTATTTTTGTAGAATTAACAAACGAAATCTGTTGAAACGCGCGCGGTGTGAATGTGTCAGTGCTTTTAATAATCAAAAGTAAAATTATTAATCAAAAGATGGAAATAATTCACCGTATATTAAGGCCTTCGAACACAAACGCGTCTTTAGTCGTCATAAATTAATTCATTAAATATATAATCATCAGCAGCAGATCTTTAAACTAAAAGAAAAAGCTACTCACGAGGATAAATCCGTTTGATCCGGGTGACCTGACAATATGTGATGTTACCGAACACTGGATATTATTTTACTCCGATAGAAGCGTGATATCGCGTTAAATCCGTCCGTTCCCGCGTCTGTTGGTGTTGTAGGCCTGGCCTGTCATCAGCTCGTGTTTAGTCGTCACTGTCATTCTACAGGGTCACCGATATCTCCTCATTCAGGGCAGCGCGCTCTCCTCGGGTGTGTAAGGGTTAACGGGTCAGGCGTTCTGGGTGTTCTGGAATACGTGGAAGCTCCACGCAGCCAATCAGAAGTGGGAACAGCTGTGTGGCTGGCCAATGGGAGTGCGCTGAGGGTCGGTGTCAGCCGCAGGTGAGGTGTATAGTAGCGCTGTGTTCCTTCACACTCGCGTTCTGGAGACGTGGATGCGCATCCGCAGAAAGTCCCTTCACGCGCGCCGCGATGCGCCCGAGCTGCCGCCACGGGGCCCAATCTCCATCTGATCCGGATCTGGAGCGCCTGGTTGCCTTGCTTTATAATCAACAGTGACTTCTCATGCTGAACATGGCTGTGCGCAGTAACTCTCTGATGCCGTTCTCCATTCAAGCCATTCTGAACCGAAAAGAGGAGTCTCGGCATTTGAACGATCTGGATGTGTGTTTCTCAAAGAGCGCTTGCTGGAAAATCTTCGATGAAATGGATGGAGCGGATAGAAGCGACGAGAGAGAGCACAAAAACTACGACTCGGACTCCGGGATGAGCGAGGATCACGACAGCAAAGCGCGAAACGACGCCAAGCCGGAGAAAGACGCGGATCTAGCGGAAGAAACGGACCCGGAGCACTGCAAGGGCCTGGACTGTGTGTCCGGTGAGTCCGCCGCTGAAAACTTCTAGTTGAGTTTGGAAATACGTGAGCTCCAGATGTTCGATGGTGGAACCGTTCTGTTCAAGAACTCGATCAAAGAGGAACTTATATATGTAGCAGTCTATTATGAACCGCGCTAAATATGCCAATACTGTGCACGTAAAATATATATATATATATATATATTATATATTATACAGTTTTATTATGTGTATTGCGCATGTGCTAATAATGATATTATGTCGCTATTTTGGAGGTAATTGTACAAACAAATATACGTTATACAGTATATGAACGTGTATATAGTGTCAAAGTTCAATGTTAAATAAATAAACAAATACAGCACTATTAAGCACCTTTTTCCAAGTAGAGACTTCTATCGCGCATGTATTAATACATCATATTCTGTTATGTATGGCAACAGAAAGCGAATGATTTTTAAAGCCGTTATCAGAGCATGTGTATAAAGCTGTAGGCCTATAAGTGCACACTATCGAGGTTCCACCCAAGTATAGACTTTATTGTGGTTGTTGTTTATGTTCTTTCGAGGCAATTCTACAAAAAGCGCTTGCGGAGAAATGTCTTTATAGAGGTTGAATGTCAAAAATGGCCCTTCCATGAGCTTCGTATACTTCTCTGTTTATTGCTAATGCAGTGGTACTTTATTATGTATTTTGATGGTAACTGCACAAAAGCGCATGCTTTTAGAAACGTTAGAGAAAGGGATGAAGGCCTATCAAGGTTCCAAGTCAAGAACAAACGCATATGCGCTTTTTTCTGCTTGTATTGGACTTTTTAGTTTGTCGCATTTCTATTCTCTTCTATTGTGGTGAACTACAGACACAGTTATACAGAGTAGCGCATGCATTCAACGCCAGTAAAGCGTCTCGGATTCTTTTCCAGACTGTAACGCGGGCGAGGAGAAGAGCAGCGATCAACCCAAGCAGCGGAAGAAGCGTTCCCGCGCCGCGTTCTCTCACGCGCAGGTGTTCGAGCTCGAGCGGCGCTTCAATCACCAGCGCTACCTGTCGGGACCGGAGCGCGCGGACCTCGCCGCCTCTCTCAAACTCACCGAGACGCAGGTCAAGATCTGGTTCCAGAACCGACGGTACAAAACCAAGCGACGCCAGATGGCAGCCGATCTGCTGGCCTCGGCCCCGGCGGCGAAGAAGGTGGCCGTGAAGGTGCTGGTGCGCGACGACCGGCGGCAGTACAGCCCCGGTGAAGTGCTGCGGCCGCCGCTGCTCTCCTATTACTATCCGTACACGTACTGCCTTCCCGCCTGGAGCCTGTCCTCCGCGTGCACGGGAAGCCAGTGACACCGGGACTTCAAACTATTTATTCTACTAAAGACACCGGGCCCGGTTCTCCGGGGTGCTGAAGGGTGCTCGGCGCGCGGCGGTCTCTGTTCCAGCGCGTTGAGCGGCGCAGCCGATCACAGACAGAGCTGGTGATTTCTTGAACCTAACAGCGATCCGAAGCGTTTATGTTTGTGTTCAGCACGGATCTCTCATTATACCGAAGTACGAAGAGATCCAAGAACTTGATTTTTAAAGATTGGAAACTTTGAGCTTTAAAACCCTTCCCAGCTATATTAAGGTTAGAGCACCCTCAATAATTTCAGAAGCACCTTTGATTCTGGAGCACACCACCGAGGAGCCCAAACCGGGATTTATTCACAGTCTTCGAACTCTGCCCCTTTTTTTCTAGCAAGTAGGCTACTATATGAGTTTTACTCCCTATAAAACAAAAAAATGTGTCGCGGTTTTTTAGCTCAATATTCTTTCTTCTGGTTGGAAAACAGCACTTGATGCCGTTACTCGCTCGGTAACGGTACCGGCACTGTCCGCGCAAGGATAATACTGGACTCAGAGCAGTGAGGTCTCTACCTTTACTCCACTTGTATGTTAGTGTATCGTGTTTTGTTTATTGCAAAAGAAATCAAACATTAAAACGTATGAAGCATATTTTCAGTCGTGTTTCTCGCATTCCTCAGAGTAAAGAAAGTTCTGAGCCTCAGTTCTGGTGTAAAACAGCGCAGAATTGGCAGCAAATAATCAGATATAGAGTCAGTGTTCTGAGCAGACGCTCTGGTTTTATTTAGGTTCATCTGAGATCCAGTGTTTTGATGTATTTATGTGATTTTATGCGGCTGAATTGTGATTTAAAGTTGAATCCATATTTCAGATCATCTATAAAAAGCACATTCAGGTATTTTTTGGACTATTTGATATTTACTGAAGAGGAAAAAACGTCGGAATACTGACATATCACTGTAAAACATTTGCTGTAGTTAAGCAGCTGGTTTGCCAGTAACTTACTGTAGATGTATATTTATCAAATTTATTGGCAATAGTTTAAATATAAATAAACAATAAACAAAGAGTATTTTATGTTTACAGAATAAAACTATTAAAACAGCTTTATAAAGAGCATTCTGGGAAACAAATCCTCATCAACCTTTCTCTGTTTTCTTCTGATATTTTAATGCTTTGCACGAAGCTGTTATTTTATTTTATTTGTCATGTAAAGATAAAAATTTGTTCATGTTTAATGTTCATTTATCTTTGAACAAACTGTCGCTAGTAAATAACATACATTTAAATCTACAGTAAGTTACTGGCAAACAGCTGCGAATAATACTGTTATTTCTACAGAAATATTTTACACTGAGATTATAAACTGCAAACAATAAAATCAATAAACTGTAACAAAACCATCACGTTCAATAAAATAATAATGATTTAATGTTGTTTTGTCGGGTTTGTCACACACTTTGATTCATGATCAACTCTTTACCCTCGACAGAGCTAGCCTAATTCTATTTAACATTTCTGTAATATAATTGTATGAATTATATTTCAATAAAAATATTTCGCTTGGTTTATTGTGGTGGTTATTCTGAAATTGGTGATCAGTCAAATAAACGTTTGTTTAATAATAAATCAGAAAGATAAGATGCTGTAGACTTCTCCATCATCTTCAAACAGAAGACTGTCACAGCAGCAGTGGTTCCGAGCAGGTGGAGATGATCAGGGCTTCAGGACGCTCTTCTGAGCTCAATCAGAACCTCTGCTCGCCCCTCACGATCTGTTCTGATGGATGGAGAATCAGCACATTCACACCCGAGCTTTTTATTATCATGTGCAAAGATGGGCGACGCTTCTGTATGATGATTGTGAAAGAACACTCCCGAGCTGTTCTCGTTGTGTTTTTATTATTCGGTCATTTTAGTTTTTGGGCTTAAATTAGGTTTTGGACTCATATTTAGACTAACTCTTGCTGCGGATAGGCCAAACACATGCATTTTTTTTTCAATAGGTTTAAAAAATTTAAATGCATGCAATTTGATTTCAAATAACTATATGGTCACATGAGGCCTGCACGAGCGCTTTACACCAATATCCATCGCACCTGTTTATTCTGTTGGAAGTTTAAAGGTGTGAAATCATGACAGATGTAGAAATAACGTGAGGAATATTTGACATTGATCTGGACATTAATGCTCGCTGTTGGTTCTGAAGGCACTGGTGCCAGTAAGAGGTTGTCCTGGAGAAGCTGCAGCGGCTTAAAAAAGCACAATACCGTTCTTAACACGAGCATTTTCCTGAAGCGTGTCTGTTTCGTGTTTAAATCGATGGTCGATATTCTCAAGTCAATTCTAAGCGAGCGCGTGCATGTGAAAAGGCGAGCACGAGCCTTTACATTCTTCAGCATAAATGCAGCGAGTCCGACGGTTCAACTTTCCGGGAAAATGCGCGTAATGACCAAGAAAAAAGAGAGAAAGGGAGAGCAGCTTTAGGAGCTGATCTGGAAATCATTCGCAGATGGAGCTTCACGTTGCCACTCCAAACTCTTCTGCCCTGAAATGATCCGCACAAGCGGTTCGGTTCTTGTGTTCGGACACTCCTGTCTCATCACACGCCTTTGAAACGATTCATTTGTTTGCAAACAACAGAATTAGAAAATCCAAAGCCATTTATGGACGCTTTTCGTTGGCGTCATGATGTCAAACCCCTTTTATTTTGACGAGGCCAAGCAGTTGTGACGTGGGTTGTCGTGTAATGAATCGCTCTGTTGTGTTTCCCGCGTGTCATTTGTCATCTAGCCTACTAAAGTCCATATTTTGACAGGATTTGCAACTTTAAGGCGGCCTCGCAATTTCCCAGTACATAAGTACTTTTTTACTCTTCCGTGAAAGCCTGTATATTTTTGGTCAAATTTTGGACGTCAAGGACAATTTCTTTATACACGCTAATAGAGCGCGCCTGTCACACATAATGGCGCGTAATCAGGGCAATCATTTTCCCGCGCAGAGACATGAGCCAGTTGTTGTTCTAGATCAGGTTTCACGTTTAATGAAAGAAAATTGGCATTTCAGACACTTCTTCTCGCGGCTCGGAGTCGTCCACCTGCGAGAGGTTCGTTTATCTCCTAACTCAGTTAGCCTGTGTGTTCTCCCGGTCCCGGTTCCGGTAATCCGGCAGATGCGGCGAAGGAGTCCGCGTGCGCGCGTGATGTGAAGCAGATGTTTCGCGCGTGGAAATGCTTAACAGGTGCGCGCGCGTGTTTAACCTCGCACCTCCAGCAGTTAACATGTCACTGCATCACGTCTAATTATCATGTCTAATTATCATGTCCAATTACACTCCAGCCCGACTTTTGAGATGTTTCTGCACTAAATGGAAGATTTAAGAGATTTTCCTTGCTTTTAAATAAAAATTCACATAAGCAGGGCCGTATTAAGACTGTAGGCCAAAATCACAATAATATATATAGCTTTAAATAAGATTTTTATTCCGTATCAAAATTATTAATGCACTGCAAACTTCTATTTTATTTAAACAATTTCAATATTACAAAAGTTAATATCAGCAAAATAATAATCATAAATATATAATAAAAAAGCTTGCTGAAGACAAGTAAACAGTAAAAACAAATAGCCTACAACAGAACAAATATAATAAGAAATCGACCTACTTCAAAAACTGAATAATAATGTTATATTATGAATACTGGTCTTTTATGAAACACTGTCGTCAGTGGAGAACAGAAACTAGTTGCGATTAATTTTCAAAGTAGATATGAGAACAAATAAATTCATAAAGATTTAGAACAATTTGAGTTTAGGTTTATGATGACAGCATCTAGTTAGTTTAAACCCTTTCACAACTTAAGTAATTAATTAGTGGACCGCAGAGGCATATATAGTCAGGGTTCCGGGTGTAACCGGGCCCGGTCTGACCAACAGCTCTAGAACTCTCCGACATCAGTTTGGGCTTTCAGTGGCAAATTGGTTGTATTTCGTTTCTTTATTAAGTTCATTTAGAAACATAATTCAAACATTTTTAATGTTTGTTAAATTCAAGTTTGTTTTTTCGTTTGTTTGGTTGTTTGTTTTTAAATACCACGTGGTTCAGTTTAGCCTTCTCAAATAAACACAATTTGACACATAAAACATCATGCATTTCACAATATAGATTAAAAAAATTAAGATACGTGTGTGTATATATAATATAATATAATATAATATAATATAATATAATTGTAATTAATTTATTTCATTGCATGCCTACATCACGATTATTTGAGGCCTATCACGCGCACAGTTGGCCAATATATATTTTCTTTTTTAATAGCTATAGGTTAAATTTTCAACGATCATAATGCATGTCGTTTATTTGGAGTGCACCGTCTCTCGCTCGTTCCGTTCAGCGCTCGCGGAAAGCTCGCGGTCTCTCCGGTGTCTGTCTGATGATTTACTTCAGTCTAGAGATCCCGGGAGCTCCATTAGGTCAAACCTCTCCATGACTTTACCAAAACCTCTCCGAGCAGATCTATTTTTGCTGTTTATTCTGATCACACTGGCGTTAGAAGTGTTCTCAGAGGATGTGTGATGAATTAAAGCCCGAGGAGCTGGAGGCTGTGGAGGGTCTGATTTCTGCAAGTAAAGTGTGTTTTATCCGTATTCAGTCAGGGTTTTATTCACAGATGAAAACAGAAACACACCTGATATTTGATCTCTGGGGTGGAGCGAATCACAGAATCTCTGATTTTAGAAACATTTGGACTTAAACTAATGTTAAATTAGCGTTTAGTGGAATTATAGACAAGTTTATATCATGAATGACAGCATTATTTAGGCTTACATGATTATAGGTGAATGAGATGTTCACAAATAAACTAAAGCAGGCTTCAGGTGTGACATCAGTCTGGGGGTGTGTGTGTGTGTGTGTGTGTGTGTGTGTGTTTCCCTCACCATATGACACCAGACACACCCAGCTCAGTGCTTTATTGAGGACGAGATCATATAATACAGATGCAAGGTGTTAATCTTTCTTTTTTGTAAGTACACTTAATCTTAATTGCATGTAATCATTTTACTGTATAGTGCTGTGAGTCCTGATCTGAAGCAAACACATAAAAGGGTGTTTTTAAAAATAATAAATCAAAGAAAACAAATAGAGTGCTATTATTATTATTATTAGACTAATGTTTAAAAGTATAAATGTTTGTACACAGAGCTGCTTCATAATTTATATCAATACACCATGGTATTATACCTGATCTTCCCAGTTAATTATACTGAAGTTTATTATATATTTAGCTTCTGTGAGCTCCAGTATTCTGCACACTCAGATGCATTCTCACCCTAAGCACATTTATCACAGAAATATTTGATCTAGTTTTATATTCCTAAATCTATCACATAAATTCCATATATTCATCTGCTTCTGCCTTCTCTTATACATTCTAGAGTTTACCCTTGTTCTGCTTGCATGTGTTATATTGCATGACAACTGGAGTTATTGTTATTGGCAAAATAGTTTATGGTTATTGGATTTTTTTTTTTAAATTCAAAACGTTTGAATATAAATCCATTTTTCTCCCGAACACCCTCAGAATGTCTCTAACCAGTCCATTCTGAATCTCTGCTTGGTCTGGTTTGCAGCTCATGGTCACTTCATCTCATTTGGAGAGGATTAGTCTCTCTGGTTAATTGGTTAAAGTAATTGACCGGTTTAGTGCTTTTGTTTTGACCTGAATAACACGCAGTTAAGGCAAACTGAGTTAGATTTTGATATCATATACTATATAATATCATAGTATTTGCATTGGATCTAGAACCAATATGTAATAAATAAATTTAAAAAAATAATACATGCATGTATTAGAAAATTCAATTCTGTTCAAGTGAGCTTTATTGGCAAAACTTGCACCAAAACATTGGATATTACACGAACAAATAACTCTAAATAATTAAGTAGATATTTATCCTACATGAAAATATATAGCCTATATAAATAAGGAGTGTGTGTGTGTGTGAGGACAGCTGTTGAGGAGGTGTTGTCTGTGGGAAAAGAACTTGGTTCAACAGATGCAGAAATAATGTAGAAATTTAAATATAGATTAAATCTAATATTAAAATTTGAATATTACACGAATATTAAATGTTATAAACGTATTATACGTGTAAGATTTTACTTATCTGTTATAGATGATAATTTCATTTTTTACTTTTTTATTTAATTGATAAAATAATAACAGTAACCGTGTTGTTGTTGTAAATCTTGGATTCGGTGTTACAATAAACCTCTCTCTCTCACTCTCTCTCTCTCTCTCTCTCTCTCTCTCTCTCTCTCTCTGTCTCTCTCTCTCTCTGTCTCCATGGTAACAGGGAAGCGTCATGAAGGACGAGTCCATTCCGGTGGCGTCGGGGGTGCGCCGTTCACACAAACATAATAAATGTCGCTCGCGGCAGAATGACTCGTTAATCCGATCACTGTCGAGTTTAGCTGTGTGTGTTTGTGTGTGTGTATGGTATTCTGAGGTTAAACAGCGGCTGTGACGCTCTTCCCGCGCTGTGCTGATGAAGGAGCGCGTTGGTCTGCCCCGGGTAAAGATGGCGGCGAGCGGATCGTGATCAGATTATCCCGCTGCTCTTAAATCTCCGGTTGTCGGTGTTTAACGGCGTGAGCTCGGTTCGTGAGCGTGTTCGTGATCTTGTGAGGGATGTCGGACTCTGAGGAGGAGATCCAGGAGAAGCAGCTGAAGATCGTGCTGCTGGGAGACGGAGCGTCGGGAAAGGTAGTAAACACGAGAGAAATCAATCAGAAGCGATCGATTCCTGATCAGAAGTGTCTGCATGAGTCCACAGCTCCGCAGCACACGTCAGCTTCAGCTCGCCGTCTCATTCATCACTCGCTTCTCTAGATACAGTAGACGATATGAAAATATCATTACATTAGTACATATGAATAGAGATCTCTGTACAGCAATAATCAGGAATGATAAATGTTATTATGGCCTCTGAAAGGCCACTGTGTACTGCTCTAAATCAATATATATAGAGGCTACACTGACGTTCATTTGATATTTTGGAAATAAGATATTATTATAATATTATGTAAAATATCTGTTTTCTGTGTGAATATCTGTAACTAATTTATTTCTGTGAATTATTAGCATCATTAGTCTTTAGTGTGGCATGATCTTCAGAAATCATTCAAAAGTTTGGGTCACTTTTTTTTTTTTAAATAATGAATACTTTTATTCAGCGTGGATTTGTCAGATGAAGACTTATATTGTTATTAAATATTTCTATGTTTAATAAATGCTGTTCTTACTGACCTTTTATTCATCAAAAAGCACAACTGTTTCCAGCATTGATCATAAATCAGTATATTATTATGATTTCTGAAGATCATGTGACACGATGCTGAAAATACAGCTGAAAATCGCAGGAATTAATTACACTTTAAGTATATTAAAATAGGAAACTAATATTAGAAATTGGAATAATATTTGAGAATATTACTGTTTTTGTTCAAATAAATACAGCCTTAATAAGATTTCCCAGCTCTTGATCAGCTGTGTATAATGCTCTGATGTTTACTGTACTGTACCGTTAATATCTATAACTGTAGCAGACACCGAACACCTCCGCTGCTGAACTGATCTGAAACTCAGAAGATGAACGTGAGCAGATTACATGAATGGGAAGGTGCTGCTATTTTTACCAGCGGTTTGATTGTTTTAATCTCGCTGGTTAATCTGAGCTGAGCTTCGTTCAGTCTGAAGATCTTCATACACACATCTCTGTGTGTGTGTGTGTGTCTGGTTATTATATTTCTATAGTGTAATGAGTGTGTGTTTCTCTCCTGGTCGTTCTCTGAGGATGAGCTGACTGTAGCTCACCGTGTGTTTTCTGGCGTCCGTATGTCAGTTTCTGTGACAGATCGTCTCTGATTGAGATAAAGGTGTGCAAGTGTTCTCAGCTGGAACAGGAAGTGAAGTCATAGGGATGATGAAGTTCAGGAGTGATCGAGGTGGATTGTAGTCGTTGGATTGAAAAGAGAAAAAAACGATCTGATCTGGATCAAATCTTTAGTTGGTGTTGTTTACAGTGTTTTAGTAAAACATAAGCAGTTCTGAAAGAAGGAAATAATAAAACTGGTTAAAAAAATACAGTATTTGTAACATTGTATTTGTTACGGGGACACTGAAAATGTCCTCATAAAACACCTTCATATTGTAATACCTGTCATACCCATGTCATTATACACATCTGTGTCCTCATAGACCACACACACACACACACTCGCACACATGTGACCCAGGAGCACAAAACCAAAAACCATCATACGTTTTTTTATACTTAATCTAACAGCTGAATAAATAATCTTTCTGTTGATGTATGGTTTGTTTATATTGTATGGGTCAAAAAAAATTTCTTTCATGCCGGAAATCATTAGGATATTAAGATCATGCTTCATGAAGATATTTTCCTGCTGTAAATATATTACAATGCCATTTCTGTTAGTAATATGCATTTCTATACACTTCATTTGAATGACTTTAAAGGTGATCCCTCAGATTCCAGATGTTCTGATTTTATCCTCTCCTAACACAGCACACATCAAGCGAGCGAGGATTTCTTGAGGACGGAGCCGGGGCGGTGCTCCGCTCTTGTAGGTGTGTGTGGAAGCGTCTGCTGCGAGGGGCTTCTTCTAAACTGGAGTGTTTCAGTCTTGTAGGAAAGGGCCAATTTTCCTTCTCGAAATGTCTTTCAGGGTTTCAGACCACAGGAAAATGTCTTTATCCTGGATTTCTATGTTTGGTTTGTGTGGCCTCCACAGCGCTGCTGCTCTCGGCGGCGGTGACCCTCGCGGCCGCAGCAGAGGCTTCTGGGTAGCAGTGCGTGTTCAAGCCCTTCTGGCTCCAGATGGGGTTGTTTAAATGTCTCTTAAAGCAGACGGCGTTCCCAGAACGCCTCACAGACACGGCACGAGGAACTTTCAGAAGCATAGCAGAGAAAATCTCCTTTAAAGTTGTTCAGATGAGGTTCTTAGCAATGAATATTACTGATCAGAGTGAAGTTAAAGTAACGGTAGGAAATGTAGAGGATCGGTTCATGGAGCGTCAGTTTTGTTTCGTTTGGTAATGATTTGTGCTATAATTGTGACTCTACAGTGTGTTGTTGTCTGCTCCGGAGACACAGATATCATTCTGAAACATGCTGGAAATGTCTTTGTTTCTGTCTGTTGACAATATTTTCTGATTTATGGAGTAATAACAGGATATCCATAACTCCCTCTGAAAAAACTCAAACTAGAATTATGAACCTGACTTCATACAGTGTGTGTGTGTGTGTGTGTGTGTTAAATGGTAATGGATGGGAATCTGGGCAGTGATGAGAAGCACCTGTCAGTCAAAGATGTTGTTGTCCTTTAGCCACTCCCATTATGATCAGAGGGAGGCGGAGCCTCAGGATAGCGGAGAACAATGTCATTCAATTTAAACCGTTCATATGTGTGTGTGTGTGTGTGTGTGTGTGTGTGTGTGTGTGTGTGTGTGTGTGTGTGTGTGTGTGTGTGTGTTTTCAGACTTCTCTGACCATCCGCTTTGCACAAGAGGCTTTTGGGAAACAGTATAAACAAACGATAGGGCTGGACTTCTTCCTCAAGAGAATCACCCTGCCAGGTTAGTCACACACACACACACACACACACACACAGCAGCGGTGCTCCAGAAACACTGGAGCATGGAGTGCTCCAAAAAAATACATTCTCCATTCAGTTCTAGATAAAAAAAAAAAAACTAAAACAAATGTTGATTATTAAATATGTATGCGTATATGAAAGGACTTCCATCTTTAATCAGCCGTGTGGTGTTCAGAGTTATTTCAGTGAATCAGGCTAAACTAAAATCATTATAAAAAAAATGACCTGATATACATAAACCAAATTGTTTCAAATAATTCAAAATATCACTAAATATAAAACAATATGGAATTAAAAATTACTCTCAACATAAGACTGAACTTAAATGGATGTTAAAAATTCTAAAATCTAAAGAAGTGTGTGTGTGTGTGAGAGTGTGTGTGTGTGTGTGTGTGTGAGTGCGTGTGTGTGTGTGTGTGTGTGAGAGTGCGTGTGTGTGTGTGTGAGAGTGTGTGTGTGTGTGTGTGTGTGAGGGGTTTGTCTGCAGTAAACACTAGCATCTCTGAAGCAGCCAGGGCAGGAGAT
>JAUMHP010000016.1:5606293-5624634 GCA_032361065.1 Enteromius trimaculatus
AACCTACCCCTTACAGGAAACACTACACACTTTTACATTCTCAAACACTTCATTCTGTGTGATTTATAAGCTTGTTTTCTCAAGGAGACCTAAAAAATCTTTTGGTCCCCATAGGATGATAAATACCAGGTACACACACGAAGTTCAGCATGACTGACTATGCCGAGCTGCTCATGTTCAGAACACCAGCTGGTTTAAGTTTACACAGCAGCAAAAGACAGAAAAGTTTTTATTGGGTGTTATTCTATATCCTGGCCAGTGCTGTCCTCTAAACAAGTGTGTGAACTCTTACAGTGACTGTCTGTAGTCTGTACTATACATTATGTGTAAAAGAGAAAATATGGGTTATATATATATTGTGTGACTCTTTGAGCAGGTGTTTTTATAATATAACCCTGCAGTGCCAGAGAGGCTGGTCTGTGTTTTAGACGTGGAGAGGATTTTGTTCGCATAAAAAAACTAAATAAACAGAAATATGCACAAACTGGAGTGCAGCAGAGAACACGGGGCTCCTCAGTATCCGTGCTGAAGCCGAGGTCATTCATCAGCGTGGAACGGTACGTGATGCGGTAGTGTACAAGAAACTAAAACACAAAATGCAACAGCGTGGTTTCTCCAGATAAAAAGCACAGATAATAAGTGTTTATCTAGTGTTTTTGACTCGTACATTACAGGTCACATGTCATTCCAGGAACTTTTATGGGTTGTGTGTGCATACACAGATTACAGGAAATCTCTGGCCGTGAGAATGAACATTACTCGTGTATTTTCCAGAATCGTCAACACACACACTCCTGTATATAAACATTTTAGAGCTAATAGATATATTTATATATTCTGTATTTGCACTTTCTGGTTAGATGCTAACTGCATTTCATTGGCTATGAACTTGTACTCTGCACAATCACAATAATGTTGAATCTAATCTAATGCTGAGGTCATTTCTTCAGCCTCTATTTCTAAAAACACTTGCCACAATTGTATTAAATTAAACAATGTAAAATAGCATATCTTGCAATATATGTAGAATGTATGTGTAGAATTTTTGTTTGAATGTCAAACAGCAAATATTTCAGCAAAATTAATGTGTTTTGTTCTCTTCATTCATTACGATACAGCTTTTATGCAAAATAAAAAATGCGTACACGACTTTGCAACATTTACAGATAAAAATATGACCATGAAGTTACGCTCTGCGAAAGACATTAAACATGTTAAAGTCTGCCAGAGCACCTAAAACACTTAACCTAATGACACGATTAATCCATGATCAAATTCATTTGGGATTGTTTTTGTTGATTATTTATTACATTATTGCAGTATTTATTGATTATTTATTACATTTATTAATGTAAGGTAGATATGCTCCAGGGTTAGCATGTCACGCCAGAACGCTTTTATTTGCAGAGCACTTTAAACTAAACATTGTTTCAAAGCAGCTTTAGACAAACAGTAGAGTTCAGTTCTGATTCAAAGCAACTCCACAATGACAATATTATTGAGATGAAATCAGCTGAGCTCGTCTCTATTACTGCCCTGACTAACAGAACTCTGTGTGTGTTGTAGAACCTGGCGGCGCGGGAGAAGAGGCTCCAGGCTCAAGAGCGGAGACGCATCACAAATCATTTCATCCCCGTGCTGCCTCAGTTACTGGCTAAGGTGCGTCTCAGATGATGAGGCAGTTAATATTCTTCTGCACAGTTGTGATTATAAACACAGTCTGTTTTCATGAAGGAGCTGCAGTCTCCTCACCATACACTGTTTAAGTTGGGTGAATTATTTCAGTGGAGTATGCCCAGCTGCAGCGGTTTGTGAAGAGTGCGTGTGTGTGTGTGTGTGTGTTGTCAGTTCTCAGCAGACATGGGGAAGGTAAGCTGTCTGCTCCGAGCTCCACTCTTCTTCCAGCTGGAGGTATATGGCACATCAGGGCGCCTGGAGAAAGTATGAGCCGTCTCTGACCAGTTGCTTCATATTCACATTTATTCATACTTTTTCATCTCTTAATTATCAAATCACGCATGAACTGTCAGTGATGTCAGTAATGAGCATGATAAGTGTGTGGTGATGAGTGTGTCTTGTCTCTCAGAGTCTGGACCTGCTGCTGTCTCAGGTGTGTGACATCACACTAAAGCACCACGACGAGTGTGTATTAGAGGCGTGTGTGCGTGTGTTGTGTGTGCTGTGTCGTGATCAATACAGCTTCTGTGGCCGAGCCGAGAGAGCCGTCGGTCAGCTGCTCGACTCAACCGTAGAGAAGTTCACCTCAAACCTTGTGGAGATACTGCAGGTACGCACACACACACACACTCACAGACACGCACATACACACACAATTGAATCTGATATTTTGTTCACGTCCTCATTTTCAGATTTTCGTTTGTTACCGGCGTTTAATATTACCCTATCCTTGTTTGTCTGTTCTCTTCTGAGCTTATATTACAAATGCCGCTTACATCATACGTTGAGTCAAAAGTCAAAGGTCAGCCAGGAAGCCAGATCTCAACTATCTCATGAACGAGCATGCAGCCATTGCACTTCTGCTCTAATAGAATTTTCCCAGAAGGAGGTTTGGTCAGATTTAGCTTGCTTGAGACAAAATCTATATCTGATCTGTGTGTGTGTGTGTGTGTGTGTGTGTGTGTGTGTGTGTGTGTGTGTGTGTTTTCTATAGGGATCAGCTGATGAAGATGATTTGTATGGAGCTGCTTCCTCTTTGAACATTCTCGCCGTCTTTAGCAGGTGTGTGTGTGTGTGTGCAGACCTGCCAACCTGTATGCATTTTAGTAGCGAGTACACATTTTGATTTTAAAGTATGCTGGTACAATTTGTGAATCAATGCAAAAACCTGGTGACACATTTTCTGCACGCACAGTACTTAAATCAAGTAACTTCAATGAAAGAGAAGTTTGACCAATCAGAGCGCTGGCATAATTCCCCATGCAGCAAGCGGGATGATTGACAAATGCATAAGAAAAAGACATTATCATTAAAAAGACAGCAAAACAAAATCCCGCTTGCTTCGGTCTCTGTACCTTATTACCCCCGCCGTATGATTTCTTAAAAAGAGGAACGAACACTCCACTTTTTTTGGATGGAGTTGAAGTGGCCATAACACAAAGGAGGTGTTTGGCTGCAAAAGCAAGTTTAGGGCAGTGGTTACTGAATAAATGATCAGTCTGAGGTTTTAATATTACCTTGTCCTGCTCACTCCTTTCCTGCTTCAGATGCTTGGTTAGCTCCACTTTAGAACAACGTACACAAACAAGTTAGTGAGAGTGATATAGTGATCTTTCACTCTTCTCTGTTTTTGGTGAAGGAAGTAGTGCTGTTATTAGAGCAGGTTTTTTGCAAAGTTGAAGCGTCTTCTCTTAAGCAAGGATATGCTTTTATTAATCTCTTTTGGATTATTGTGACTCTGTATTCTGCTTTTCCTCAATCTTCGTTATCATGATTGCAAGTGGTTCAACCTGCTGCGGGGAGACTGGGTCTATGAAAAGAGATCACAGTTCCCCTGTTTTATCCCCTTCCCCTTAAATTCAGGATTAGTTTTAAAATTCTTTTGTTTGTTTATAAAGCATTGTCTGTTTGAGTTACTTCTCTATAGACAGGTGTGTGGCTTTCCTAATCAAGTCCAATCAGTATAATCAAACACAGCTGGACTCAAATGAAGGTGTAGAACCATCTCAAGGATAAATATTCAACCGGAAAATTTCACAGAATAATATTGTTAATATTTAATGTGATGTTGATTGTTTATTATTTCTTTTTCTATTTTTTTTTGTTTGTAGTTCTACATGGATTTTGGACTTATTTTACTTATTTTATGGTCACTGTTATGCACACTAATCATAAACACAGCTTCCTACCAGTGGCCTTCTTTCACAAAACTTCAAGAACCTCTCATGCCAAATCCTCCTTTATATGGCATTTGGACATAAACATGTGTTAGCAGTGTGTGAACACAACCTCCCTACAATTAGAGAAGCCCACCCAATCTCCATTATACCAAATCAGTCTCAGTAGCCATGCTGCTTTGATTCTCTGACCTCACACTGCTCAGGCCCCGCCCACTGCCGCTGACAGTATCTGCTGTGTGTGTGTGTGTGTGTGTGTGTCAGTGCCAGAGATTTGACCGGAAGGAACCTGTTTGAGTTCTGCTTTCAGCTGCTGAAGATGGGAGTAGAGACGAGTGAAATCAACGAGAAGGTGTCACACACACACAACTCTGTACAGCTATCTTTGTGAGGACATACATTGACTCAATGTAATCTGTAGCTCCTGACCCTAACTTTACCCATCAGAACTATGTAAGGGTGTTTACCTAAACCTACCCTTTACCCAGTTATAACCTGACCCCTAAAAACAAGTCTGGACCCTCAAACAGGTCTTTAAAGAGCTCCCAGAAAGTGAGGACCGGACAAAACTGTCCTCACTCTGATGATCTTAAACTCAAACCAGCCCTCACGAAGATAGCTGTACAAGTACACACACACACTTTCTCTCATGTGTTCATGTTTTATATTTTTTCTACTGTACAAAGCTGATTTTTTTTCTATCACCTCACTCCAAACACAGATATACATGATCATTGTGTGTATTAGAGATCATTCATAATAACAGTAAATCATCAGAGATCTGTGTGTGTGTAGCTGATGGTTCCAGCTCTGAAGTGTTCAGTCTTCCATCTGTTCTGGAAAGGAATGAAGATTAAGCAACACACTCCAGCAAAAGACAAGGTGCATCATCTTTCACCTTGCTATGTTTGCTTAGATGAAGCTTGCTAATATTGTGTAGCGGAGGGACACTGTAGGGTCAGGGGTCACGGTCCTGCAGGGTGTAGCTCCTGAAGTGTGTGTGGTCTGTCTGAGCTGCTTGGGTTGTGTTTGTTTGGGCCTGGAGCTGATCTCTGCAGGACACCAGACCCTTGCTCTGGGCTCTGATCTCAGTTGTTGTGCATCTAGTGAGTGAAGCACAGTTCTGTGATCAGCAGTAAACCTCCATCTGAAGATCAGAGAAAGTTAAAATACACCCGAAGGAGAAGCCCAGCAAATTCTTACAGAATAAAGACAAGACTGAACTATTTTATTTGATTCAGCAGTACTAACAAACACACAACTAAATATTGTAGTTTATTGTAGTTATAATAAAGTTTATAATAATGCAGTGCCTTTATCTCTGATTTCGTTCATTATTGTGTGTGTGTCTGTCTGTCTCTCTGTGTGTGTGTGTGTGTGTGTGTCAGGCGGAGCTGAAGCATGTAATGAAGGCTCTTCACTCGTTCTGTGTGGTGTCTCAGAGCTGTCTGTCTCTGTCTCAGAGATGCATCAGGAGTCAGGTACAGGTCTTCATGGGTTAGACAGCAGCTGAGAACACACTCATTTCTTTCTGAGCTTCTGTCGGTGGTGAAGGATGTGTATTTTGTGTCGCAGGCGTTTGTGTGTCTGTGTGACGTACTGCTCGTCTTCGGGAAGCTGTGTGAAGGAGACGGCTCTCCGCTGCAGCGCTTCAGTCCTGACGACTCTCTCAAAGCAGAGATGGCTTCTTTCATCATCGACTACGTCTTTAATGACCCTGATGAGGATCTGGACGGTACACACTCTGGAGTGTGTGTGTGTGTGTGTGTGTCAGGAGACATGAATGTGTTTCAGAGAACTTCGACTTGAGTTCTCAAGCTCACTGAAGTTAACACAGATCAAATCTAATATCAATGAGAATCAATAAAGAAAGATAGAATTCTGTAATAATCCTTTAGGGATATGAGATTGATCATCTCTCCCAGATGCAGCGCTCGGTGAAAACACATTTACTGTGTAGGGTTCAGGTCTTGTGATGCTCATCAGCAGGTGAGGAGTGTGAGGAGATGAAGATGGCTGCTCTGCTGCAGAAGAGGACTCAGCTGGCAGGATACTGTAAACTCATCATATACGGAGTCCTGGAGCTGCGGGCCGCCACAGACGTACTGAAATACTACAACAAGGTATTCATTATACATGAGTGCCGGCAATAAAGTTTATGATGCACTTGTTCAAACTGCTCCTGAGTTTAAAGATGAACTGTGATTTATGAAGAGGGACGCAGGAATGTTTTTTAAATCTTTGGGTTGCTATGCTGCTGTTTACGTCAGTGCGGTAAAGTACTAAAATTTCTTAAAACATTTTATTTTCAAAAGCAAAAAACTAGGAAGTTTAAATTGATCCTGTGCTGCCACCTCCTGGTTAAAATTGTAATTTCATGTTATTTTAATTTTAGAAAGTGTGCAAAGAGACACTTTTTGGCAAATTCATAAATAAAAAGTGAACTTTTCAAGTGAGTCGGGGATGTGTTCATGGCTAGATATTCATTATCAGTAATACCATTATGATCTAGGTTAAGAGATTAGCCAAAACTGTTACGACAGTGTGTATCTGTTGGTGTTTAAGTATACAGTCACGTGTCTGGCTTCTCCTGGGATTACCAAGAATGTATAATTATTAGGGGTGGGCATAATTAATTTTTTTTTTTTTTAAATGGCTCATCTGAATTCTGCCAAAGGCATTCAGAATATGTGTGCAACCTAAATAATGACTAAAAGTAAAGCCCTATTCGGACGGCTCTAGTTGTACAGGTGTTCGTTGTGTCTCAGAAGTACTTGGTGAATTTAATCCCGCCTGAAACTGCCATGTCTGTGTTTTTTGATAATTCTAGAGTTCGAATGCCATATGTCTGATATTATTTTTCACAATGTGTTTCCTTGTGTGTTTTGGCCAACGCGATATGCCGTAGATCCTCTTACCACACACACGATTAATATATTTTGGTATATAAAATAAATAAATACAAATAAAGATCTAGATCACGTAAACTGTTAAGACTATCTATTGTAATATCAGTATCAGGTAAGATTACGCATGTTAACATCATAATAGTTGAACTAAAGTAACCACACATTAACATGGTTTTGCTGTAATAGTCATTTGTCTTCACCATGGTATTTGTGATTATATTAATTGTAATCAGTCTGAATGACTATAGCAATAGACTGTGACGGCCAGATCTACAAAACACACCCTCTCACCTCTAATAAACACACCCTCTCACCTCTCACCTCTGTCATAAACACTGAGGTGTTAGTCCCGTCAGAAATGGTACATGAAGATCACAGACGTCAGGTGATAAGAATCGAAGCTCACACTTACAGTAGTTTAGAAAACTAGTGCCGTCTGAATAGGGACTAGTTGCTTATAATTGCTTATAATAATTATGATCATTATAAGCTATTCTTTATAAATGAGCCTGCTGTGTACAGTGATGTGAGAATAAATATTAAACAGGAACATTTCACAGAATAATATTGTTAATGTTTAATGTGATGTATTTTTTGTAGTTCTACAGGGATTTTGGTGACATCATCAAAGAAACTCTCAGCAAATCCAAGATGATCAGCTCAGTGGAGAGTGCTAGGACTGTGTGTTTGTGTCTGCAGCAGGTGTGTGTGTGTTTATGAGGACGCAAATGTGTATAATGACATGGGTATGACATAGGTATTACAATAAGAAAGTGATTTATGAGGATACTTTCAGTGTCCCCATTATTCAAAAGACTTTTTTTTCCTCTAAAAGGGTGTAGTGTTTCCTGTAAGGGGTAGGTTTAGGTGTAGGGTCAGTGTAGGACAATACCACATACAGTCTGTACAGTAGAAACACCATTACACCTATGAAGAGATCCTAGAAAACATGTTTGTGTGTGTGTTCAGTCAGTTGTTCTTTGGTGTTTTTGTCTCTGTTCACCCTGTCTGTGTGTGTGTGCAGCTCTTCTCAGGGCTGGAGCAGGACGCGCGTGATGAGGAGCTGATGGAGATCAGGTTTCTGGCGAAGAAGCTGGCGATGAACTTCAGCATTAACTTGCGTCTGATCCGTAAACCGCTGCTGGCGTTACACCAGTGAGTATCTGCTCTTTCTCTCTCTCTCTGCTCTCAGTGCATGCTGAGAGTGTTTGGTTGAGTTTTGGGGTAAAAATTTTTTCTTAAGTTTTCTAATTAATGTTTATTTTGATAGTGAAAGCACTTTTGATTAAAGTGGGAGCAGGATAGTGTCATTCACACTGTTTCCCTTCGGCATGGAGTTAGGTGTGTGATGGGTGGGTGAATGTGGAGGAAGTTTTACTGGCTGTAGGAGAAGAGATTGGATATAAAAACATTTGATCTTCTTCGTCTTATAAGTGTTAAGTTATGTTTTATCTCCTGCACATATGCGGTGTGCAGCATTTATAAGGGAGTGTGGGTTTATGAAGGAAATGGTTAGTTCCTCCGGAGGGCGCAGGTGTGTGTTGTAGTATTTCTGAGCTGGAGTAAAGAGAGTTATTAAAAAGTGGTGGTTATTATCATTGGTAGCAGAGGATGACTGCTGCTGGAAAAGACAAAAATACCCCACTGTTTGACGAGAAGACGGCGTACGAAAGTTGGAAAAATTAGGTTAAAATTTGGAGATGTGTCCCTGACTTGGACAAAAAGAAAAAAGCCTTGGCAGTTACCTTGTCGTTAACGGGCAGAGTAAGGGTCAGCACACTGGAGATTTCTGCCGAGGATTTGAATGCTGACACTGGAATGCAAACACTCCACAAATTGGACTCTGTGTTTCTAAAAGAAGAAAAAGATCAACAGTACGAGGCATAAACAGAGTTCGACCGGATCACTAGATAGAGCGGCGTGACCATGGTGGAATACATCGTAGAGTTTGAAGGTCTATACAACAGGCTACGTAAGTTCAAAATGGAGCTCCCAGATGCCGTACTAGCCTTCAAGCTACTCAATACAGCCGGGCTTACGGTTAAAGATAAACAGTTAGCACTTACAGCATGTCCCAGCAATCTCTTTCACTGATATGAAATCTGCGTTGAAAACTATTTTCAGTGATAACGTCACTTCACCACGAGAGGGTGACAGTGCGCTACAAAGCGCAGATAGTGAATCTGCCTACTACACGAGATACTCAAGCAAACACCGAAATATGGGAGAAGGATGAAATGTGCAATTTGCTGAAGCACTTATCACTGGGCAAAGGATTGTCCAAACAAAAGAGAATACTTTAGACTGACAAAAGTTGAAGGACTAAAAATGAAGTTGAAGAATGAAACCACTTTGTTTTCAAATGAATCTTTGTCTAAAACAGAAATCCTCATGGTGTAGGCTTTAGGATCAGCCGTGATTGACACAGCCTGTACAAGAACTGCGTGCGGAGAAAGATGGCTTGAGGATTACACAAGTGGGCTGCTTCAGAGTCAGTTACTAAAAATAGGTGACAAAAATAACAAAAATAGAGACAGAAGTTGTTCCTGCAGATATACCAACAAGCAAGGCTTCATTGAAAAGAGCAAGTGCTGTTTTGGACATGGAAAATGAAAAAACAACAATGTTCAAACAACCTGTTAAACTTGAACTGACATCTTCAAGACATTATTGTGTGAATTTGAGAGATTACAGTAATCTAGATACTAGTAAACTGATTCTAGTAATCTATAAACAGAGACAATTGAGAATAGAACTAAAAGTGAAAATGAAATTCTTGCGGTAACAGAAAAAGTAAAGAAAAGGAAAGAATCCTGTTGGAACTACACAGACAATTAGGACATGCTTCATCTGATAGACAGCTAAGATTACTTGCCTGCTCAGGTAATCATGATGATGAATGTAAACACAATCCTCCAGAACAAAAACTGTGATACATGTAGCAGATAGGGTAAGCCAAAACATTTAGCCTGTAGTGGATCTACCGATGGCATCAGCCTATAATGAGACTGTGGCTGTGGACTTCCATGAGCTTGAGCCATGAGTGTGGTGTTTGCATGCTTTTGACCACTTCACACGCTTCAGTACATGGAGTTTTGTCACCTCAAAGAACCCAAAAGAGGTAGTGAAACACTTTCTTCACTGCTGGATAAGTGTTCATGGTCGTCCACACAGACTAGTGACAATGGAGATGAATTTAACAATGACGAATTGAAGGACATGGTTGAAAGTTTAACATTGAAGTTAGACCAACTGCAGCATACAGCCAATGGAGCAATGGCCTTTTAGAAAGGCACAATCAGACACTCACTAAAATTTTGCTGAAAGTGAAGAAGGAAAATAATTGTGATTGGAAGACAGCCCTAGATTGGGCACTAACAGCGTAGAATTCTCTGCACAACGTGTATGGTTACAGTGCCTACCAGCTAGTGTTTGGGCAGAACCCAAATCTGCCTTCTGTCCTCACTGATAAACCTCCCGCCCTGGAAACCAAGGAACCTATGTTCGAGTACATCAGTCTAGACTTAGAAAGGTGGATAACCCATAATCAAAACTGGAGAAGATGGAAAGGGAACAAATGAAAACAGATGAAAGTCCTACAGTAACACCAGCAGCAGATCTCAGCCACACTGAATTATATCAACTGATGAACCACTTAATGCTAAAGATAACCGTGAACCTCCTGCATATGTGCTGTTGGGAGGAGACATCAGGATCAATCCCAGACAATACACTCATTCATGAGCTGTGAAGGTCAAAGACTAAATTTTGGTCAAACTGTTTAATACACAGACAATCGGAGTGGACAAACACACACTGGGAAAATCCTCAGCTGAGCAGGAAAGGCTACTGGAAAACACAAGAACTGGTACAATTTGCAGTACAGTGAACCTGAGGAAATCGCTGGCACAACTGGATCAGTCAATCTAGGACAAATGATTCCATCCGAGCATGCTAAGTTGAGCACAGACCACAATGAATATAATATACTGCTAGTACTCTTCATGATCTCTTCATGCCTGCAGAAAATACAGAACTTAGCACCTGGAAGAGAAATGACATCTTCAAAGAAGTGAAAGATGAAGGGCAGAAGTGTATGTCCACGAGATGGGTGTGCACACTTAAAGAAACAACTGATGGAGTACCTAAGGCTAGACTTAGAGGCTTAGAAGAAACAAACATTCAAGATCTTCCTAAAGACTCACCTATATGTAGTTCAGAGTCTTTAAAAATGATCATGGTTGTCATATGTCAGAATAAATAGCAGCTAAACTCTATTGACATCAAATCAGCCTTTTTGCAAGGATAAAGAATTAAGCAGAGATATTTACATCCACCCACCACAAGAAGCACAGAGTAGAGAAGCTATATGGACGTTAAAAAAATGTGTCTATTGCCTAACAGATGCTTCTTTATTCTGGTAGAACACGGTGAAAGACACTAATGAACAAGATTGATCCAGCAGTATTTTACTGGATGATTCCTGCAAGGTGATGGGAATCTTGCGTCTTCTGTGGATGACTTTATTTGGGGTGGTGCGGATGTATTGTGTGTAGTGTTGTGCTGCTGTGGCGTAGCTCTGGGGTGGTGCTCCGGGGCTCGAGTCCTGTCTGCTTCTTGGAGGATGAGGGTGGATGTTTCTTGGTGGCTGGGAGCTGCTCTTGCCGTGTAGATGTCTCCTGTTCTACCAAGGACTGTGCTTTTCAGCGCTCTTGCGAATAGTTGTACTCCTTTCTTGTTGAGATGTACGTAGACATACATATGATGGGGCCGGATGTCTTTATGGTAAGTCGGGTGAATGGTTGGGATGAACGCACAGTTTCTGGAGAGCTCTACGTTGTTTCTGTGGATCACGTGAAAAGGCACATCGCTCTGTGGCAGTAACGTGGACGGGGTTATTTTAGCTTCTGGGAAGCGTTCTGAGCTCTGATGGCCATGTCTCGGAGCACAGGAGCCACGCTACCCTTCGCTGCTCGTAAGTCGTTTGTTCTTGTGTGGATTATGATGTGTTTGTAAGTTTCTTTTTTGTCTCTTTGTTTGTTTTTGAGAGATCCTCTGTGAACTAATCAAAAAAGTGAGAAAAATATCCACAATATTAAAATATTGATAAAAAATCTCTGCATAAACCGTAACCAGGACAAAAAGGCCCATCCTCATCGACACTAAAGAAAAAGAAAAAAAAGCATCAAAAATATTCTTCCTGAAGTAGATATTGTTTCAAAAGTTCCTGTCTGGGACTCTTCCTTATTCGTTTGATATCGTCCTCTGTTTCTCTGAGGGTTTAGTCTGTGGTCTTGGTCTTCTCTCTGTGGCAGTTGTGTGCTCCTTTGAGTTGCTTTCAGTGAGTTGTCCTCTTATGCTTTTTCTTGGTTGATTTAAACTCTTCTTGTGAGCAATATAGATTGTAGAAAGTATTTTTCTTTTCAATTTGTCAGAGCTCAATGTCTGTCTCAATTTAAAACAACATTATAAGTAAAATAATCAGGAGCTCATTTTGTTGCTGGTGCTGCTGAACGGTACTCTCTCTCTGATTTCTCATGTCTCTCTCTCTCCGTGTCTTTCTGTGTTTGCTCAGGGACGGCATCCGCTTCGCCAGTCAAGGGCTTGATACGGGAGACCTGAAGAATCTGAGTTTCCTAGAGATCTTGAGTGAATTCAGTTTCAAACTCCTGCAGTCTGAGCGCAAACAGCTGTGAGTGTGATGACAAACTCCTGCTTTAGTTCATCATCGGTAGACATGGATGGGATTCATCCTGGAAAACTAATCTCACCAGAGAAATCTGTTTCATAGATTTGTGGTTGTACACCTGTTTTTTTCTCACACGTTCTATGAGCAAATTCTCTGTAGTATTTTAGCTGAGCCTCAATTGTTTGTCTGTAAAAACATAAAGAACACAGATGTCTGTCACGTCTGAATGGGGGACATCATATCAGGATTTTGATATTCCTCTAGTAGATGAATGCTTTCTACTCTGTGTGTGTGCTTCAGGTCACTGTATCTGCGCCGTTTGTTTGCCTCGGTGATGGACAGCGAGTTTGTGAAGATGTACGAGCGATCACTGACTTCAGGATCAAAAGAAACTCCAGCAGCAGCAGAAACACCCAGCAAGAAACGCAGACGCACACACAGTCAGTACACACACACACTCATGTTTTCTTGGGTCTCTTCATAGGTGTAATGGTGTTTCTGTATTCATCTGTGAATCCTGAAAAATAAAATGAATCACTGTTTCCACAAAAATATTGAGCAGCACAGCTGTTTTTAAAATTGATAATAGTCTGTTTTGTGTGTGTGTGTGTGTGTGTGTGTGTGTGTGCGTGCAGGTTTGACCAGCGGTTTGGGAACTCCAGCTTTAACATCACACACACACCGTGTTGTTATGGATGATGATTTTACAGACAGGTAGTTATGTCATACATATGCATGTCACTGAACATGATAGACACGTGTCAGTATGTTCATTCATATTAAAGATTACCCGCTTCAGAGATTTTAATTTTAATATCCTTGGGTTTTTTTGCCTGTCTATTTAGTAGTATTAATAGTCTTCACTTAATTTTTGTGAAATAAATTGACCATGTTTTTGTTTTGTAACGAAGTAACATACACACACACATATATAGTGTATGTGACTCATTCTATAGAGGGAAAGAGAGCGAGACAGATATACATCTAATGAATAGATAGATGTATAGATATATGGTAAGTGGGATGCAGCTTGATGATCACAGGAAAATGTGGGTTCCCAAGGCCAAACCAGTGGTTATTAGGTATCGGATCACTCTGTACCGGATAATACTCAATCTCGGGTATCAGAAGCAAAAAAGGTGGATTGGAGCATCCCTAGAATTGATGTTACATAAAAAACAGAGTTCCTTGAAGAATTCTTCAGCTTTAAATAATGTGCCAAAGACTGGTTATTGGTGACATGACATGCAGCTAACCTAATATTTGATATATAATATTTTATTTGGATTGTTTTGCAATGATTTATTTTATTATTTGTCCCCTAAAAAAAGAAAAGAGCTTGTGACATTTGTTAATTAGACTAATGCACTAAATAACACGTTCATATTTGAGCTCTTTAGGTTAGACTTGCTCCTTCATTCATGAGCTGTTTCACACACACACACACACACTGTCTGCAGGTCAGTCCTGAGGAACAGTGTGACTCGCAGCAGACCCCAGAGTCCGTTCTCTCAGATCATCCAGTCTCATCTCAGCACGTGAGTGATTTGCTTCTCTGTATTCAGGTGTTCAGAACAGTGTTCTCAAAAATCAGAGTAAATTCAACACTGTATGAATCAGAAAGAAGGGTTAGACAGAGAAGCTCTGGCATAATGGACACGCGTGTGTTTAGACTGTCCCTGGGTGAAGATGCTTCCGGGGACGAGGAGGAGCCAGAAATTGAAGATTACGACGATGAAGACTCTGAGCTGGGCATAGCTTTGGTGAGTTAAAGCCTCTCAGTGAATGATCAGCACAAGCCTCTTCATCCTCTTCCCCTTTCTCCGCAGCCCTCCACACACGGCTCTGCCAGCTTCCTGGAGGATCTGTTTGAGTGAAACCAGGACCAGGACACATTCATGTTTCCCCCAAGCAGTGGAGCATCATGGGATGTTGTGTTACTGGAGCTGTTTAATATTCTGTTAAATGTTGAGTCATTAATGTTCATCTGAATGAGAAAAGCAAAAGAAATAAACAGTTTGATTTCATGATGGTTAAAAATGATTTGAAGTAACGTTATTGTTTTGTTTGTTTGTTTGTTTGTTTGAATAAGTAATTTAAATTAATTTCTCGTTCTGATAAGTTTTTTTTCCCCTGTAAGAGCTTAGATTTAGAGCTGAAGCACATTTACACTTAAAGCCAGGGGGTGTTGCGGGTGTCTTTCATGAACAAATATGAGCACAAGATTATATAAATCTGTATATACACAAAGAATATATTGAGTGGTGGTGTCATTAATGTCAGATCAGAGCCTTGATTAAACCCCATGGGCCGGTTTCCCGGATAGGAATTAGATTAAGCCAGGACTAGACCTTAGCTAATTTATGACATTTAAGAATTTTTAGAAACATGTCTAATGCACAAAAGCATTATCTGTGAGCATTTTAAGACCAACAATGGCAATGATGTATTTTTAAGATATCTCAATGCAAGCCTTCTCCAGTTTAATCTAGGACTAGTCTTAAACCCTGTTCGGGAAACTGCCCCTATATGTTCTATATAGGTCGTTATTTATTTCCGCGTTTGTTTTTTCTATCATATTAGATCTGTCGTATTGATTGTGTCGTACAGTTTATCAGCTGCTCGTGGCGAATGTTATGAGCTCGCCGCTTCTGTCATGACGTCAAAAACCGGACTGTTTTGCCGCCGTTTGTTATTGCGCAGATGTCATTGGTCAATCTGTCCACGTGATACGCTACGTTTTGGAAGATTCTCGCGCCACAGGCAAAGCCCCGCCCTCGTGTACTGGAAGACCTGCTGTGATTGGTGGAACTCGGCAGCAGACCCGCGCCAGTTTTTGCAGTTGCTTTTCAGATAGAGCTGCATCTACAGTCAGGAAACGTTATTTATGTAATATTTACACGTTCACCTAAGTAACGTGATTATTCCCCACTTTTGCGACAACATGGCACCAAAGGATTACATGGCGGAGAAGGGTAAGTTGAGAAATGAATTTCTATCGCACGCTGAACTTTTGTTAAGAACTCTTCTCGGCTGCGTTTCGCGGGTGTTTTTGAGGCAATGCGCGTCAAATGAAACGTGGGCAAAAACAAATGAATAATTGTTTCTGTTTTCTGAATTCGCAGTAGATAAGACATATATGTACAGTTTGTTCCGTTATATCTGTGACTTTGGGTGATATTCTAACTTCAGTTTTATTGCTTGCTCACGGGAGCCGCGCGCTTGCGCTGAGGTGCCCGGATGGAGTTTTGGAACAAAGAAGCTCGCGGCGAGCACGTGTTTGTTTTCATACAAACCTTAAAAAAAACTTGTTTTTGCTAACTCAGAGGTAGTCCGGCGTCGCTTTATCGCGCGGTATGAAAGTTGGGTTTGTGCGTGTTAACGAGGCCGTGCGGGGCAGACCGCGGCGCGCTCCCGATCCGCACGGGACTAGATGGTGAAGCGCGGAGGGATCGCGGAAGCAGTGCGGTGGCACCTGCGGCTCCACAACCATGTGCTTCTTTGTTTACAAAAACAGCCGCCATCAAATGGTGTTATACGCGCGTTATTTTATAACGCGAAACGAGATGACGCACAATCAGGTTAGCCGACGCGACGCAGATTCGATTTAATGCGAGGTTGTTTGACGCGTCGATCGTTTAGGTAATCTGTTTATCTTTAGAGGTTTCTTATCTGCCGAGTAGCTGCTATTGAACGCGTGCCGCCGGAGAGTGTCGCAGGAGCTCTGAATTGTGACCCGCGGCGAGCGTTTTCAGCTTTTTGTTATTTCTGGGTTGCTTCTAATGTTTGTTTACGCTTCTTCCGTGCGCGCTCACGTGACTGCTGTTTGTCTTGCTGCGTGACCGCGCGCTCATCTGTAGCTGAACTTTAGCTGCGCTCAATCAGACATTTACTGAGCTGTGCGTCAAATCTGTATGTGATCGCGCTTCTTCTACTGTGGTTGTCTTCCAGAGAAGTGCAGGCGCTTCCTGCAGGAGTTCTATAGCGAGGATGACTCCGGGAAGAAGGTGTTCAAATACGGCGCTCAGCTGGTGAGATCTACTGCCTGCTCAGTTCCCGTAGCACCATACAGACTCATGCTCACTTCTGTCCGTGTGTGTTTAGGTGTCCCTGGCGCACCGTGAGCAGGTGGCGCTGGTACTGGATCTGGATGATGTGGCGGAGGAAGACCCTGAGCTGGTGGAAAGTGTGTGTGAGAACGCCAAGCGTTACGCCGGACTGTTTGCGGACGCAGTTCACGAGCTGCTGCCGGAGTACAGAGAGCGAGAGGTGACATCACAGATCTGTGCTACTGTCAGAAAAGAACATCATACTTTATACACGTTCCTCACAGAATAATAGCTACATAATAAATAATCGCTTTTTGGTTGTTGAAAAATGTAAATCGTTGTCATACTTAATTTATAGCTGGATTTGGGAGATAAGATTGATCAACTTAATTTACATATATTTAGGATATAAACGCTGCCCGCTGATCAGTATATTTGTTTGTTTTGTAGGTTGTGGCGAAGGATGCCTTGGACGTTTATATTGAGCACCGGCTGATGATGGAGACTAGAGGTCGTGACCCCGCAGACACGCGTGACCCACGGAACCAGTATCCAGCAGAACTCATGCGCAGATTGTGAGTGCGCCTCTCACACACACTGGGGGTGGTTTGATTCAATTTTCGTAAGGCCAGTTATAACAGTTTATCTCCATCACTTTGATTCTTCTAAACTTGTCTGGAAATGAACATTTCAGCAGAGGCATACAAACGACTTTGAATTTGTTAGTTCAGCTGAACACGGAGGAAGATATTTTGAAGGCTTTTTTGAGTCACCATTGACTTCCGTAGTTTTGTTTTTGTTTTGTTTTTTTCTTACTATGGAAGTCAGTAGTGACCCAAAACAGCCTGCTTACAATCCTCAAAATATCTTATGTGTTCAGCTGCACAAAAAAATTATGCAGATTTAGAACTACTAGGATGAGTAAATGATGACTGATTTTTAATTTTTGCGTCAACTGTTCCTTTAAGGAGACGTATATAACAAATACATTACGCAATAAAGATGTCAAAATATTTTTCGAAACTTAGTGCATGTATTAGTAAATAAACAATCCGTGATTACTGGGGCCTGTTCCATAAAACAAGTTTACCAAATAAGCCAGGCTTATTTCAGTTAGTCTGACTTATTTTGTATCAAATCTACTGACAATAAGCCTGACTAACAAAAATAAGCCTGGTTGTACTCTAATCTTGTTTTATGGAACAGGCCCCTGGATTGCAGGCACGCTACAAATAATGCTTGCAAAGTCTGAAAACAACTCCAAGTTTCCTTTAACAATACCGATTGTCAAAGCAGCTTTACTAAAAGATCAGTTTTGAGTGATTAATATTATCTCACACACTTGTATCTAGTTGAGTTCAGTCTGTGTTTGTGTGTGTGACAGCTGTTGTTGTGTTTGTCATGCTGTACTCCTTCATAATTGCATGATCATGTGTTTCACAGCGAAGTGTATTTCCGTCCTCCGTCCACGTTGAAGCCCAAGGTGGTGCGTGACGTGAAGGCTGACAGCATTGGTCAGCTGGTCACCGTCAGGGGAATCGTCACCAGAGCCACAGAGGTCAAACCCATGATGGCAGTGGCCACGTACACCTGCGATCAGTGCGGAGCTGAGACCTACCAGCCGGTAAGACAGCCACCGGTGTCTATAAACATATTAGGGATGTTAACCGATGACGGGTTGACCGTATCAACGTTAACTGGTAAAAGTTGTCGGTAGTCGGTTAAAAAAAAAAAGTGATATCTAAATTAGGCTATCATAGACGGTGGACTATACGCTACTACAGTTAGCCATCTCATTCCTCATCTTTTTGTGTTAAGTGAACAAATTACCCCTCACACT
>JAUMHP010000016.1:5632251-5650349 GCA_032361065.1 Enteromius trimaculatus
GATAAGATCTTCATTTGGACAACTTTAAAGATGATTTTCTCAGCATTTAGATTTTTCTGTACTCTCAGATTCCAGATATTCATATAGCTGTATCTCGGTCAAATATTGCCCTATCCATCCAAAGCATACATTAATGGGAACCTTATTAATTCAACTTTCAGATCATGTATAAATCTTAGTTTCGAAAAATGAACACTTATGACTGGTTTTGTTGTCCAGGGTCACATATTACAAAAGATTTACATTTTTAATTAATGCTGCTCTTTTGAACATACTATATATCAAAAATGTGATGCATAAGGATTGATTTCTGAGCAGCAAATTATTGACTAAAGCACTGTGTGAAAACTGGAGTAATGGCTGCTAAAAATTCAGCTTTGCCATCATTTGAAATATATATAAACCAAAAAAAAAAACCACTTATTTAAATTAGGTTTATGTTTTTCTATATTATTAATCAAATAAATTGAAGGGCATTAGCATTCTTTAAAAACAATAAAAATCTTACAAACCCCATACTACATATAACATGCACATGCAATTATTTTTTTGTTATTCCAGTATTTTGTGACAAACAAAATACCAGCAACCTTAGTAAACTCAGGTCAAAGCCATTTATGCATGATTTTTTTTTTTTTTTAGATAATTATTTACCGTTGTCTCATGAGTGGAATATTAATACAGTTAGCAGCAGCTACAGCAGCGAAAGGAACAAAGCGTCCTATGAGTGGAGACACATGCTGAAAGACAGTGAAATTAAATGATTTTAGTTTAAACATAAATATGGATTATTACATGAACACAAAAAAGTGAGAACTGAGTAGTAAACACTATTATTTATTACTTTGCAGTGAAAGAGTTACAGCCCTGAAATATTAGAAAGCAAGACCATTACCTTTGCTAATGCATTTAGTCCTAAAGCGGTAGCTACGGCTCCTGTGGTGGCTGATACATATGCTGTGCCAAGCTGGCTGCAAGAACATATATTAGGACTTTAGTGATGTTGCAAAAGAGTAGAACATAAGATAAATGTAAAAAATGTCTAAATGTAAAGTTCTCGCACTTTACTGTGATGGGAGCGTCTCCGCTCCTGTTGGTGTAGTTCACTATTGCATTAAAAGACTGATTGATCCACTGCCAAAACAGAACCGCTGGAGTCGTTCTAAAAAGTGAGTAAGTATTCAGCATTATATTATATGTATATAATCATTTATCGTCCAAAAAAAGAACAAAGGCTACCCTACAATATTGTATTGCACAGAAAGGACCAGGATGATTCACCTGTAGAAGGTCATCATGCATCCAGTGATGGTCATGTTCATGGGGACCTGAGCTGACATACGACCAATCAGGAGCATTTTCTCGCCTGTGTCTGGATGGAATGCAGAGTCAAATACATACTTCGCCCTCCATAGCTCGTCTTCTGTGAGACCTGGTGTTACCACCCCTTTTCTTCAAAGAGAGGAAGATGGAAGATTATGACATGTGCATTTAATAGAAAACAATAGCATGAAACGCTATAGAAAAGCACATAAATGAACAGAGTAGAATCTTACTTATAATCCAGAATAATCTGATGAGCTTTTTCTAATTGTTCATTTGACAGGAGGATGTTTCTTGGGTCTGTTACAGTGAAGAAATGCTTTGCTCGACCCACAAATGTTCCCTGATCCCAGCGTGGCTCTTTAATGTTTATGGAGGTGGAGAGCTCAGCTGCCATGGTACACTGTAAAAATATCACACTGTTAAAAACACTTTTCTTTATCTTTATCACAGAAGTTATTTTAGATAATAAGCACACTATACTGTTCAAAAGTTTGGAGATGGTAAGATCTCTTTTACTCCAAGATGCTCTAAAATCATAATATTGTGAAATATTCTAAGAATAAATAATGTTTCTATTTGTATATACAGTGCCTCCACTAATATTGGCACCCTTGGTAAATCTGAGCAAAGCTGGCTGTGAAAATAAATCTGCATTATATCCTTTTGATCTTTCGTTCAAAGAATGCACAAAATTCTAACCTATCATTGAAGTAAAGTAAAAGTTTTTTTTAACTCTTAGTATAATTTATACATGTATATACTGTTACTGTTGATAGTAGTCTATGTATATTATCTATTGTCTTGATATCCATCATATATCTAGAGTACCTCTTACACTGTATGTATGCATAATGATGGACGTCCCTGTTGCATGTCTAGAGAGCATAACACCTAACGGGGTCAAATTCCCAGTATATGCAAGTATACTTGGCCAATAAAACTGATTCTGATTCCGATCTGATTCTGAAACTCATAATGAATTATATGTTTTTCTCCAATACATGTTGGCCACAATTACTGGCACCCAATTGTTGCTATGTGCTTTTCTCAAGATATCAGCTCTGAGTTTTCTCCTGTAATGCCTGAAGAGTTTGGAGAACACCTGAGAAGAGAAAAGAGACCATTCCTCCATCCAGAATCACTCCAGACCCTTTAGATTACCAGCTCCATGTTGGTTCTCTTTAGTTCACCTCACTCATTTTCTGGGACAGACATGGCAAAAGCTTCCTTTTGTGCTCAGTGACTATTTCTTTTGTTTATTTTTTTATGTTTGTGTTTGTATTATTGTCCCAATGGAAGACCCAACCATGGCCCACTAATCTGTGAAGCTCAATTATCTTGTGCATATAAGAAATATATTCTTTGGTGTTTCTCATTGTGTTGATGATTAAGGGATTTTGGGCTTTGTTTTCCCTCCTACACATATTTCTGTGAAACAGGAAGCTAGAGCTGGATATTTTCATGTTCAAAATTGTGAATATGAATGGGAACATACTTCAGAGATATTTTACTCATTTTAATAATGTTTTGAACGAAAGATCAAAAGGCTAAACAATGCAGATTTATTTTCACAGACACCTTTCTCAGATTTACCAAGGGTGCCAATATTAGTGGATGGTACTGTATATACAAATGTCATTTTTTCATATGATATCAAAGATTCATTTTTAGGAGTTTTTTTACTTCAGTCCTCATCATTATAAAATGAAATATTTCTTATTAATTATTATCAATGTTAGTAGTGCTATCAAGGGTATTTGATGAATAATACGCTTAATGATTGATGCATCCTTGCTGTATAAAAATTTTCATTTCTTAAAAACGAAAAATGTTGACCCCAAACATTTGTAATGTGAACAGAATAAACATTTCTGGTCAAATTGCCAGTTTTACTATATTTATTCTATAAAAAAAAAAAAAACAAACAAAAAAACAATGTAGTAAAATAACATCTAGTGAATCAAAAGAAATGTTCATTTCCCCCCCCCCCCCAGAAACAACTGAATAATGCTTGCACATGACATTCCTCTCCTGATTAAGCCACCGCAGAATAAGCATGTAGCTGCTAAAGACACAGCTGACCAGCCAACCAAAGAAAGGCCTGAACATCAGTCACTCTGTAAACGACATAAGGTGCTGCTAGTCCCCATATGCCTCTGTATATATGCCCTGTCTTTCTACTCAAAACTGGCTAAAGTACCAGCTTCAGGGAACTGATTAAACACATAATTCTCTCAAAAAAATGTCACCAGTAACTCCTTTTCATTTATTCTCATCTTTCTTTTATAAAAGAAAAAAGATATTTGACAGTGTGTGTGTGTGTGTGTGTGTGTGTGTGTGAAGGAATCAGTCTTAGTCAGCATTCACTTGCATTGCATTATTTTCCATACAATGGAAATCGGGATTACTGAGGCTGAGACTGCAGTTTGTGTTTTCCACTGAAGAAAGAACGCCATACTGTTTTAAATGACACGAGGTTACTATTTTAAACCATGCCTTTCGATTAGAAAACCAACTTTATTATCAATTGCTTCAAGGTTGAGTTTAGATAACAGAATTTAACCATTTGTATAGCCCACATGTGCATATTGCAAGAAAAGGCATTCGCAGTGGCCGAATTAAATCAATGAAATAAAGCACGCGTTTTAAATGTGCAGCTTGGTGACATTTTATCTTGACAGTGCACCAAAACGGCTAAAGGCAAGATAATAAATCAAGCGTTTCTCTGCAGACAGCTACAAAAGTGGGCCCGTGTCTTTTTAAATCAAATCATGTTCATGTGCCTTGCACGAGATCACTTGATGCTTTAGCTCGCGCTGCATCCCGTTACGTGTTTCAATAGCGATAAGAAGTCCGACTCAGTTGATTCTCGGTTGAGTCCGAGTCGATTCATTTGAGCAGTTCGTTTCAAAGAACCGTTTTGAAAAGAATTCATTCAGGTATACATCAAATGTTTAGAAACGTTTCGATATGTAGGCATTGATTTATATTACGTTTTAATTCGATTATGGTTTATTAAAAACGGTGTTTGTGTAAATCAATGTGCCCAGATTAGCAAAAAAAAAAAAAGATTTAAAACTTATTTTTTTTATTTACATTAAGAAATAAAATTCATTTAGTTATCGTTTTAGGGCAAATTTCAACAACAAGCAATTTGACATTTCAATTCACATTTTATTATTTTTTTAAAAGTTTAGTTTAGTTTAGTTTAAGAGAAGATTCTCGGTTTAATGAGTCAATTATTGATTCTAATGGATTCGATGTGTCAACGAAACGTTCAGTTATTTTTTGTGAACAATCCTTCAGACTGCTTTATTGCACAGGCTCAAAAGATTCACAAAACCAAAGAGCCGACTCAAAAGAACAACTGATTCACGATTCGGACATCGCAACAAAGCGACTATACATTACGTTTTCCTACAATAAAAACACCAGATCAGCGCGTACACACTATGGATTGCAGTGATAAGACACTGAGCGATGCACGGGCTTCTTGATCTGAGCTGAACTTTGAATAGAGAAACCGTGTTTACGACACTTTCCCCAAACAGCCCATTTCTTGTCAAATAGTGTGCATTCATGATTATACATTATATTCAGTTTTTTTCAATAGCCTAGTAATAATACGCACGCACACATTTTAATTGATATGCTCTATTTTATGTGTTAAAACACTGATGGTCTTTAAAGAGCAAGCACTGTAGGATAAAATGGCATGATTTATTTGGTGTCTCGTTTTGAAATCAATTGTTAGAATTTCATCATTGTAGCCCAGTGGCAAAGAATGGTTCAGAACCAGTCAGTACCGGTTAGGTGGCTTCCACTGGGGGTTTCAATATGTCATAAATCCAAATATGAATTATATTATGCTTAAATATCATTTTAGAAATATAGCTTTATATGACAAACATCTTAATCAATGTTAGTTGTATCTTTAAAAGCATCTGTACAACTCCAGCTGTGCACCTCTTTATCAACCTCTGGATGCCACATCACAAATGCACTTACTGGCAGCATAAGGTTTTACATTCTAATGCATCCAGCAAAAAAGAGGAACAACATCTTGACAATGGCGTCCGTGAAGATCTGTAAAGAAAGGTCATGCTACTCACAGTGCAACAGTGCAAAGCTCGCCGTCAGACCAAATCACAGCACTCCGCAGCAGATATCAGTCTCGCGCACTGAGGCTAATTTGGTATTTACGAATGAACGTGAAGAACGCTGCAGTAAACGACACCCTCTCTCTCGACCAACCACAGACGCTGATGATAATTCAAAATAAAGGTTTTCAATGTCATAGAAAATATTTGTAAAACGTCTACATTACATTCATATTCCAATATATCAATAAATACATTTACAAAATAAATTACAGATAAATAGACAGCAACGAAATCTTAGTCGGGTGTGCTTAGCGCATTAAAATAAAATTCACTAGGGTCAACGAAAGACTTTTATCGTGAAATCAAGGAAGTTCAAATATTTTGATTATGAAATTGAATGAGCTTCAAAGATGCCAAATCCGTCTAAGTCTTCAGTTTTATGGCACTATTTATTTATTTACTTTTTATTGTCTGCCTGAAACGTAAAGCATTACTGTTTTGTTTCAATTTTGTGCTCACCAAATGAATAAATGCTGTATCACGTCACTTCTTAAATCTGTAATTTGTGTCATACAGAGGGATTTCTTTTTTTTATTGGATCTACAGAAAGATGAATGTTAATTACATAATTACCTCCAAAAACCAAAAGACCTTTTCCAAATGCCACCTATTTCTTGGAGCTAATTAAAACGTCTTACTTTTAGTCGTAAGTGGTAAAATCAAAGTCCCTTTAAGGGTATTCTGTAGTTTTTGGTTCAATTAACTAAAATTAACTGGTTGAGAAAATGGCTCTATCTAGCGGATATTTAAAACACCAACCTGCAAAATATTAAACTGTAAATTATATTATTTTGTTTAATCGCATTACAATTACGGAAATGTTATAATAGTTTTCAAGTTATTTTACCTTTTCACCCTCGTTTGAGCAACATCTATATTTTGGTCTGTGCAATAGATAACCCCATTCTTTTTGTCCTGTTATATTACATCCTCTTAATTGTTGCCTGAACTTCACCTTAAAAGTCTGGTGTACTGTTACCATTAAAACATAAAATACAGGTATATGTTGTTTATAATAGTCACAGTGCTCAATACATTTTACTGCATAACAGGAATGACCCAATTTGACAACAAAAATCAATCAGTAACACTGCTAACATTTGCACCATCCTACAGCAGAGGAAGAACAGAACATCAATTCTGCCGTCTAAAAAGAAACAGACTTTACATAGATAAATAGCATGAGTCTTTATTGCCGTTCAAATCCCTATTTAATTGTGCTCTCATTTACAAATTATTGGGAAATAATGCAGTAACATACAAAAGCAAAAACAAACAAACCCACTGTTCTGTAAACTAAGACCAATTACAAATACTGCATTGAAAAAAGTGCTTAAAAGACATTGAAAAGGGACTAAAACTAAAGTGTCTCATACCCACCTGTAACACTGCAGTAGGCAATCGTTTAAAACAGCAGTCGGAAATTTGCCAGATGACAGCTCATTGTGTACCCGAGGCCATGCAGCATGAAAATGCAGCTATAATACACAGCACTATTTTAAGCTCATCACAACTTGAACATTTTCCAGTCATAAGCAAGTAGAGTGTATATTCAAAATGTTATTCCAAAACACAGCGTTTAAGAAGAATGCACATAAACCCGTTAGTCAGAAGAAACCCTTATATCCTCATCAAAAACACAACAGCTTTTTAGTACATAAGAGAGAAAAGTATATGATGCAGATGAATGAGTACTGTTACATTTGTGTGTGTTTGTTGGGAAGGCTGCCTCCATCTTATTGCAGTATAGATATGGCACATGTTTTGGTCCAAGGACAGGGGTTTGTGTTGGAAAATTTAAACATGAGCATGTCTTTCAATGAATAATCATTGTCCACTAATCAAATAGTGCTGCAATTCTGTAATTCAAAAAAATAAAAAATAAAGCCTTCCCATTTTACAGGAAATAATCTGGAGTGCGACGAGTAACATGAGGCTCTCCTCTGCGTGGTGCAGGGTCAAACTGTAAACTAAAGGAAATCATTCTCTTAATATTCATATTTATAACAGCAAAACTACAAATACATAACACAATGAAAGGGGAATCATTAATAAAAACAGAAACAGTTTTATCCTTTTTGTCATATACGTACAAGGAATACTTGAGCGTGTCATCGAGTTCCATGATGGCAGCCTGGTTACCACATCGGTAGCAATAATTAGGTGCACTGAAGATTGTTACAACGTTACGTTCATGGCACCAGTTATAACCCTGTAGAAATGTTTGAAAAATATATTAGCCAGTAGCTAATCCACAGTAAGTGTATTATTATTCATTTGCCACAAATAATTCAGAACAAAAAATACATTTGAATATTTTAGGACTTTGTAGAGTTTTGAATTTCTAGAACATATTTTGTTTCAGATATGCTGCATTTTTTTTTTGTTACATTTGAATTTACTCATATAATAAACAACATTGAACAGAAATAATCTACAACAATATAACTATACACACTTACCTTTCAGATAAATCTCTTTTATTTGGATTCTGCCTTGTCTGTCATCAGTTATTCAATTATTCAACTGTCAAAAGGCATTTTTTAATGCAGAATGTACTAATTACTTTTTGTCAAAATGTTGTATTCATATTTATATATTCTTTCAATTGTAATTGAATGTGAAATAGTAAATCATCTCTTTTATTTAAAAGTGTATTTTGACAATTTAGTTGAATAATGGTAATACTTTGCAATAAGGTTCATTAGTTAAGAACATTAGTTTACAAGAACTAAGAATGAACAATACAAATCGTTTATTAATCTTAGTTAATGTTAATTTCAGCATTTACTAATGTATTATTAAAATCACGTTGTGTTTGTTAACATTAGTTATTGCACTGTGAACTAACATGAATAAACCATGAACAACTGCAATAACGAACATTAACAAAGATTAATTAATAGCTTAAGTGCATTGTTCATTGTTTGTTCATATTTGTTAATACTGTACAATACATAACAAATGACACCTTATAATAAAGTGTTATCTAAAAAAAAACAAAAAAAACAATGTGAGACAAGTCAAAATTTAAGTAAAAGAGATTCAGGTAAATTCTTTCTATGACTATTATATAGAGGTATATGAATATTCATATATTAACTACCCCAACTGTAATTAAAAATGTCATAATAGCAACACTATGAATGCAAATTGAATGATTTTACTCAATTGTCCTACATTATTTAATGAAAAGAGAAGATGTCTGATATGTAATCTAATTCATTATTTCATATAATTCACGGAAATACTCAATAATCACCCTCTTAATTGCAGTAAATATGATCATTTTATAAATAATGCCACTTTATGTATGCATCACTATATTATATAATACAAACATAACAATCACCTATCCAACAAATATTTACACATGGTATTCAATTCTTTACCTCCATTACTAACTGGTGAGCTCGTGAGACCAGAGTCAAGCAGTTGGCATGATTAAATGTTTCTGAGATGTCCTGGCCAAATGTATAACCAGCCCCTCTGGGGGAAATCCCCCAACCTCCGCGGTCATCCGGATCGGACCACAGCAAATCACACATGGGACCCTGCCAATAAGATTTTATAAGGTCCTGTGAGTTGTATTCACAGCTGGGACTCTTAATGATTTTAAATATGGCAACACTATGCATCGTTTTGATATTCACAGGTTGAATTTATACCTCATGGGGAACTTCTTGGATACGGTCCAATGCGCGGATGTGATCCAGCGTGTCAATTGAAGGTGACAATCCTCCATGGAGACAGAAAATCTGTGTAGACAGAACAAAGCTTAACGTATTTTGTTTTGAGTTGAGTACAGTTACAACAGATAAAATACCGTTAATCACAAACCAATACCTGTGTGTCTACGAGGGCTGTAAGAGGAAGGTAGTCAAAGAGGTCTGTGAAATATTTCCAAACATTCGCATTTCCGTATTTTCTCAGGCACTCGTCATAAAAGCCATAAACTTGTGTGATCTGTCTACTTTCATGATTTCCCCGTAGGATGGTAATTCTCTCTCGATATCGAACCTTGACGATTTAAAAATGACAAAACAAGCCATTAACAATGCAAATATCTTCTTATATATAAAACTTTGATATTAAAGCTATACCTCTTCACATACCTTTAAAGACACCAGTAGTGTGACTGTCTCTACTGAATAGTAGCCTCTATCCACATAGTCTCCCATGAATAGGTAATTAGTATCTGGTGATTTACCCCCAATCTTAAACAGTTCCATAAGATCGTGAAATTGACCGTGTACATCTCCACATACTGTGACCGGGCACCGCACCTCCTGAACATTTGACTCCTTGGATAAAATTTCTTTAGCCTGCAAAAGATAAAACAGGCAGGTTAGACTACAAAACCACACACTCAGCTATTAACCTAAAGTGCAAGAGGCAATGTTGATACGGACCAGTGATGAATAAATATTGGCATATGCTTAATGGGCCTTTGTTCTTGGAAATGGATTGCAGACCACATGCGCTGGAAAAATGTGGGTCAGATAACCTAAAAATGTGGTAACATCTAAAAACTAACTGGTAATAAAAAAGTAGAAGAATAATAATATTAATTAAAATACTATTACTAGTAATCATTATTATTAATTTGTTGTGTTATTCTAAAGATGTATATTTTTTCAATAAATCAAATCAGGTACATCTTCCTTTTTTCTACACCATAGAAAGTCAGTCATGCATGTTTGGAACATGTGGGTGAGCAAATGATGACAGAATTATAATTTTTAGGTCAACTATTTTTAAGAAACGACCACACATTTTCTCTTTTACACTGTGCAGGTAAAGTTACAGGACATTGAGCATTTTGGTTTAACAGAATAAGGTCATAGTGAATAATGCAGGTGGACTAATTCTAGATGCGCCACTTGAAATAATCTGGGCACTTACAAATCTTGTTTAACACATTAAAAGAACATAAATTATATACACAACGCAAAATTATGTTTTTTAATGATTCTGGTGGATCTGAACGTTTGCTTAGAAAGCAAAAGACAAACCCAAAACTCTGCCTGACAACGAATAACAGTAAAGTGGGCATAACCTGACGGGCTCTGGTTGCTAACTGCGCTGCACATCCAACAACCAATAGTCACATTCATGGCGCACAGGCGGCCAATAATAGAATAATTCGGGACCGCCATCTTCGGATAAGCGGCCAGTGGGAAGGGCGCACAGCAACTGTATCTGAGCCGATAACAAATATAGCCAGTCTACCGCTGCGCCCACGGGCCGCCTGACAAAACACGTGTTTTAACATACAATGCAACACACTGACACTGCTGAGGATGACCGTCACGCGGAACTCACCTTCTCACATAAAATTTTCACTTGGTTTTCCGACAGTTGCTTGCACTCGTTCAGTTGCTCGATCCATTGGTCCAGTTCTTTCGTGAATACCTTCTCGTCCATTCTCGACAGTTCCTTAAATCATTCAAATAATGTAAAAAAAATTATGTAAAATGACTCAGTATGCTTTATTTGGGTTTGGCGTCAAGGCAATCAATCCCAGTTTAAAATAAAGCTGTTGAGTCCTCGGTTGCTTGAAATACTTTAAGGCCGCAAAATGAAGTGAAACGCTGTTACTTTAACTCCCTCTAGAACAAATCGATGAATTACTGTTTTTTTGCAAGCAGTAAACGATTAAAAGTAAGCCTGAAAGCTCCTTTGATTTCGGTCAGAGTCATAATGCGCAGCAGCGACGAAGAATCCGTTGATGTAGGTTGACGTCACCTAATCCGCATTCAAAATAATGAATCCTACTACTGCGAAGGCCTCCTACTTAATATTCATGCTCAAGCCTTCTCCATTGGTGGATTACTAGACCCAATCTTTATTAGCTAATTAATATTTATAAGTCAGGCGTTCGCAATAGGATGGCTATTAATGAACGTCAGCAAGGTCTTATTAATATTGAGCAGATAAGTTTTCGCCATAGTAGCGTTTGTCGCAAAAATTGCTTTGTCTCTTGTGCGTTTAGTGCCACCAACTGATGTACAAGAGGTATAACAGTAAATTCTAATTTGAGAACCGCTACATTGTTAGATTTTAATAAAGAAATAAAGTAGTAATGATAATGAAATTATTATCATTAATACTACTACTACATTATGCTTTGTTTTTGGAAGGTTAAGGTACTTTTTTTTACCTATTATTATTATTATCGTTATTGTGCTCTTGCTAGGAAGTGATTTTGTGTTTCTATGTATCTAATGTGAATTATCAGCGTTCATTGTGGTCTTCAACATACTCTATTTAAATATTGTTATTCATAAATATTTTCTATCCATACATTGTTAACATGTTCATATCTATTTACTTTCTCATATACCATTTATATATTTTATTATTTACTTGATTTATGTAATGGGAAGCATGTCTGACTGTGCTTTTCCCCTGTGAGCTCTCATAATAAAAAAGCTTTTCGTTAAACACTCTCCTTGGAAATATGACTTAAATTAAGATAAATAAAAAAAATAATAATAGAATAGACACAGTGTATAGAATATAGAATAGACGCAATGGCATGGTGACATTTACAAATGTCTTATACAAATCAATATTTATAAATTAATAAATATCGAAGACAAAAGTGGCGCGTGAGCTGACACCCGGGCCTTCTGGTATTTGCTAAATATATTATAAATTCCCACCAGCAGCTGACGCATGCGCATTAGCTACTCTTACTATTTTATTATTTTTTCTAGTGAAAATGGCTGCCTTTCAGCTTTAAACCTCAGCGGTTCAGGGGGAAAATATCCATCCCATAAACCAGAATAGGCACGATCGTTTAGGAAGAAAGCATCTTGCGGTTCAAGGATGTCCATATTCCTGCGTAAATAGCATTATGCTTTTGCTTTCAAGAATGGAAGATAGATCTGTTTCATGTTTAACCCATTACATTCCGTGATCCGCGTTCCAGATGAGGTACAGTACTTTCTTTATTGCATTATTTAACGCAAAATTAAATTTGTTTTATACTAAATTCTGTTTTATTTTCAGTAATTAATATCATAATCTATATTACAGAAAACATAAAAGCGCAGGAATAAAATATATAGAATTACAGGACACTGATGGACTTGCATAAGAGATATTGCGCGGTCGCTGTACATTTTGTGACCAGACAATTGTGTTTATCTAATTGTAAAGTGATGCGACCTACTTAAAGTTTGAATATCTCCGTAGTTTATACATAGTTTATATAGCTACGCCTTCTTCTGCAAGAACTTTCTGTGTTTAACTGCACAGGCCTGTTGTTTTCTTTTTGATTGACCTCGTCAATCAATCACTTTCGATGCACGCGGTCGATGTAAGATGTTGGAAAAGTATTGCAAAGCCTCACATTCAGTTCTTATTTCACAACATACTTTTCATTAACCACTTTATCTTGTAACATATCAAATGTTTTCAATTGCATTTCATTTTAACAGAAAATGATGCACCAAGTAGCCAGCAACAGCAACGACTATGGTCTGGGTAGCATTGGGGATGATGGGCAACACCCTGCCAGTCACTTTGAGTTGTGCGGTTCACAGTCCAACAAATTTTACACCGCCCCACCTCCCGCACTACAACTGCCACTCCCAAACTTGCCCCCTTTGCCACAGAGCATGATCAAGCCCATGTCCTGCCAGATGCAGGACTCCCAGAATGAATTTCACTCCCAAAGCGTTCGAATGAGGGCTGCAGATGCTCCAGAAGGCTCCAAGAAAAAGAAGGGCCTTGGAAAGTCTGGGCGACGAGGCAGGCCCTCGGGTACCACTAAATCTGCAGGCTACAGGACAAGCACAGGACGACCGCCCGGCACCACAAGAGCAGCGGGCTTTAAAACCAGCCCAGGACGGCCACTGGGCACCACCAAAGCTGCAGGCTACAAGGTGAGCCCAGGTAGGCCTCCAGGCAGCATCAAAACTCTGGCAAGGCTCAACAAACTAGACTATGGTGCTTGCAATGGTACACCGTTCCCTTACACCATGATGCAGAAGAGGGCCTTGTGCGAAGCCACTGTGAAAGAGAAAGACACTACTACTACCGAGTGAAAACATTTTTTTTAATTTATTGCAAGGGGGGACTTGGGATGTGGGTGCATGTCCAAAGGCACAGTGAATTGTGTTTGACACTCTTGCAAGGAGGAAAAAGATGGATTTTGATACTTGTGTATGTGACAGTGTTATCCTTTTGTGTATCATTAGCATTACCTTTCTCGCTATGACGTATGTTAACCTATTGTACAGATGTGCATGATGGTAGTATTGTGAAATAAAGTTACAGTATTGAACACATATTAATCTTTTCAGTCCCTTAGACTTCGTTCAAGTAAAATGTAAAAAGAACTGCAGTTGTGTTGTTTTACATTTACCTTTGACTTTTCCTTCATACTTTTGATGTAAAGTTACTGCTGGGAACAGTCTTCATCACACAGTTTGTTTCGCTCTAGGTTTTAGAACTCTGCATTTGACTCACTAGTAATAACTCCTCTGTTCCCCTGATGTGTATGTGAAAGTGCTCTGTTTGTAATGTCCAATGATATGTTGATCTTTTTTGTTGTTGTATTTATGAAATGTCTGGTGCCCTTTTCAGACAGAAGATTTTTAAAACGTCAAGTCACAGATTTCAGCAATGGCATAATGCTCTTGTAAATATAACTGTGAGTTTATATCAGGCAGTATGTTCTGTTCAACCTTAAAATTGTTTTGCTGAACAATGATCCACTCTAAAATACTGTGTTACTTTTTCTTTTCTTTTTTTTTTTACCACTGGACTACAACAAGTCTCAGTTTTGTGTAATTGATTACACCTGATCTGATAAAAAAATAAAATAATTATCACTCAAAAAAAACGTCCTAAAACTAAATTTTTGCAACAAATTATTTAGCAATTATTTTTTTCAGCTTTATTAAGTTTGTGAAATTGCCTCTCTTATGAATAATGAGATATGACTGTAACTGTAAACAATAGAAGATATGTAGAAAAATAGCCATTTAACCATAATATTAGAAATAACAGAATTTGCATGGGCTAAATACAATATTTAAATGTTGCATATATGCACACACTGTAAGACAAAACCTGTTAAGAAATAGCATTTAAATAATGTCACAAATGTTAAATAAAACCATTAAGAACTCTACTGCACAAAATACAATATTAAAATGTAACTTACAATTTTTACGTAATAGAATTTTAACTTTTTTCCCCAATAATAATTGTTCAGAATTACTAAGATTTTTAACAGGCAAAACATATGTCCCATTATACTCTTTGTTCTGTTAAATATGTTCCTATACAAACACTGAAGGAGGATAAGCTAACACGACCAAATTCTCAAAAACGGAAATTTGACAGATTAGAATAGCTCTTATTGCAAATGTATTGCCATTTCTATATTTATTTCTTATGGGTAATCTTAAAGTAGGCCGATAAAGGAGTTATATCTCATGACACAATGGAAGTTGACGCATGGCTGTGGCAAGCCATGTTAACATTTAATCTAACTGCCTGTTGGTAGGGACTGGAACACATTAGTGCTTTTTCAAATTACTATTAACTTCTGATTAATATCTTATTTATCTTATTTGATCATTATTTTTACATTTTATTTAAAAACAATTTGTATTTTTTTTTTATTGCAATGCAAATACTTATCCATTGGATATTAGCATTTATTTTTCTGCTATGCCAATAATGACAAATAACTATTCCATTGTTACATATTTTTTTACCCCACCATTGAATTCTATGGTTCATATGTCAACTATTCACTTAAATACTATGTAGTTTCATGACAACTTTTTTGTAATCTATAGATTCCAGTACTTGTTAGGCCTATATTTCAGCATAATTCATTTTTAGGAATAAGAAATCTTACTATTAAAAATAAAAATGTTAACAATTGAAGTTCAGCCTAACGTCTAAGAACTATAAATATGAGTAGTAACATAAAAGGTACCAGTTAGTTACTAGTAAGGAATGCAGGTTAAACCCGCTTGCCATGACGGTCTGACATATTACACTTATGCGTGGCATGGGCTAATTTCCAACCACCCACGAAAATGCGCAGAGAAAACTTAGAAAATAAAGCATGTCGGTGCATGTGCCTTTTAAATCTAGGCCAATAAATTGTGTTTTCTGCTCATAGGACTTATTGTGGTCGTCTACCTTGCAAAGCACGAGCGGTCTCTCTAAAATGGAGGAAGTTACGCCTTTGTTAGGACAAGGAAACAAATGGCGTGAGGGTTAAAAAGCAAAACCACACTGTTGTGTCGTTCCATGCGCCCAGCGCGTCGACTGTGACTGTATGCAGGACGCATTTGGGACAAAGTTAAACTTGCGTTTGCTTGCACATTGTCCACATGCATTTAGCGCAAGTGAGAGATGTACCTGGGAAATAGTGAATAGTGCTGTGCCGATTGGTTGCTCTCCCCAGCACACACACACACACACACACACACACACACACACAGAGGCAGTCAGTCAGGGCTTGTTTTAACACACACATACAACCAGGGGCACTCGGCAAGCGGGGCAAACAATCATGTATTTTAATAGAACTCTTGGCCGCTGAAAAACGTGCTTTCGATGCATTGACGTGGTGCTTCGGTGGAAGGTGACAGGCGCCCAGTTTCATTCTCGTTTATTTATTAATCTCCATTTTTGATGTTGGAGAGAGAAATGAGTGCCGAGGCCGGGCCTACTGGTGCAAATGCTGCTGGGATTTTGCAGATCCGCTTTCACAAATTGACAAAAAGTAACGCTACATGCTCGAATTTGAAGGGCTTTCCGGTGGTTTTGTCGTGACCGAGTCGTAAATGGTAAGAAACCGGTGATTTCTCTCCTGTAATGTTACCTTTTGTATTTCGTGCGTTTTTCATCTCACCGTCGTGGGTGACTTTACTGTATGGGAACTGTTGATGCACATGATGATAATGTAACATACTTTACCAGCGTTTTCACACTGAAATCGCGGCAGAGGTCATCTTTAAACAGTCCAGTATAGGCATATCGAAGTGTCTTTGACATAGCGATTCATGTTGAGTTTTTCAAGCTCTCTTATCTTTGTCTTGATGGATTTCTTGACAAACGGCCTACGAAAGGTTGCGACTTAAACCCGAGTAGCCACCTTGTTACAAAATCCAGTTTATGATGCTAGCTGTTGAACATGATAGCTGGTTTCTAGCCGGTTTAAGATGGTCATTAGCCAGTTGACCAGCTTTCATGCTCCAAACAACGTTATGACCACCTTAAGCTGGCATTTGGTTAGCTGGTCAAAGATGGTCTTTTAGCTCGCACCAGATAGAAACCAGCTAGCAGCTTAATCTGCATTTTCAGCAGGGATATCGCATGCGCATGCTGGTGTTTAGCAGCATTAGTGTTTTTGCTGTCAAAATGTCATGTTAATGTAGAATCTCCTTCGTAATTGTTTTGAAATAGACTGAAATATAAATTTTTAATGCACAACTCATTAAGTGTTTCCTGGTCAGTAGACAACAAACTCTTAAGGAGTTAAGAAAAGCCTGATTTTATTATACTATAGGTCATCTTAAAAAACATCTTCTGAAAGCATTTCCCTGTATTTTGTCACAGGATGGAGCCATGACAACATGAATCAGTCCTACAAAGTGGCTGGCAGGGATGGCTCGGAGTGTCGTGGTGATCCACAGGAGACCAAGGCGCTTGATAGCCGCATCAGCTCCTGTGGACACCAGAGCACAAAGCGACAGGGGGAACAGGGGTCTGCCATGCATTTCTTAAACCCTGGCTACAAACTTTCGGCATCGCCATTCGTATACACTCAGAGAGAGTCCACCTCCAACTACAGTCCGCTGAGGAAACTTCAGGATCTGACCACTATGGTGAACCATGCCGACATGAGTTTGCAGGACAAGGAATTTCATGGACGGAGTAAATTGCTCATGCACAATCCCATCGGTGGAGGAGAATTTGGAATAGGCCTTTATCACCCGTCCAATTCGCAAGGAAACACTGACAGGACTACTATTCAGGATCTGGACAAAAATGGTTTCTCACCAGTAAGCTCTGATAGCTTGGAACATTTTCCATCCATCTCAAATGGATTTTTACATTTCGAGTCAACCCTGTTTGATAGTGGGGACAGCAAGGATAATGAGGAGGAGGAGCATGATAGGGGTAATGCGGTGGCACCGTTTAAAGACACGTCAAAGAAATGCCAGAAACGAAATCTGGCAAATACAAAGACTCCTAGCAGCCACCGGCCGGGCCTAAGTACAAACAAACATGGAAGTTGTAACCTTGTTCCTAAAAATACTGCGAAGTCTAATCCTCCTGGTAGTCCCTCACATTTGCCTGTCGAGGTCATGATAGAGGCTTTTGATAGCATGGATGATTATTCAGACAGTGACTGTGATCTGCCCAGCACTGAGAACAGCGCATCAATATTCAACTCCGGTCTCTCTAAAAGACCAAATTCACCCAGTGACTCCCATTCGACTCCTGTAAGATGTTTTTATCTTCATCAGATTTCGTATTTTGTTGTGTCTTTTTCCAAACAGGTGTACAAGTTATATTGTTAAACATTTTGCACCCAAGAATGCAGCAAAGAAACTTTTTATA
>JAUMHP010000016.1:5661083-5677851 GCA_032361065.1 Enteromius trimaculatus
ATATAAAAGTGTTTTTGTGTTTTGCTTTGGTACCAAAATTGGTACAGAGAACCGTGGATTTTCACTGGTATTGGTACCGAATACTGAAATTTTGGTACCGTGACAACACTAATAGTAAAGCTGATCTCGTGTTATCTCATGAATGCTGATAGATTTTTTTCACCCAGGTGAACAGACCAATAGGGAAAGTGCAAATCATAACGGCAGATCTGTCTGAGATTCCACGCTGCAACTGCAAAGCCGAGGACGAGAACCCGTGTGGCATTGACTCGGAGTGCATCAACCGCATGCTAATGTACGAGTGTCATCCTCAAGTGTGTCCAGCAGCAGAGCGCTGTCAGAACCAAAGCTTCACCAAACGCCAGTACACCGAGGTGGAGATCTTCAGGACGCTGTCACGTGGTTGGGGTTTACGCAGTGTGTATGACATCAAGAAGGTGGGCTGTATTTGCTTGCGGATTTATTCAAGAGATATAACGCACACAGAGCTGAGTAGATTTCTTAGAAATTGTAGTCCGTTACTGTTTCCAAATTATGATAAATGTAATGTAGTAACTAGTGCTGTCAAACAAAAAATCACATCCAAAATGAAAGTTTTTGTTTACATAATATATGTATGTGTACTGTGCGTATTTATTCTGTATATATAAATATATATACGGTATATATTTTAAAAATATTTACATGTGTATATACATTTATATATTTCTGTTCTTGTATTTCATATTAAATATAAATATATTATTTTCTTAAATATATACATGCATGTGTTTGTATTTATATATGCATAGTAAATATACACAGTATACACGCATATATTATGTAAACAAACCTTTATTTTGGATATGATTACTCATTACATTACACATTTGAAGTAATATAAGATTACTTTTGACCCATATAATTTTTCACATTGATTTAAGGAGGAATTGAGTTAAGAAAGAAAGCACTAACTGAAAAATAGAACTATTTTATATGTTTATCTGCATGTCATGTGAAAAACATCAGAGAAGCATAAACATGCAGATGGGATTATTCATTATTAAAATATTTATTTTACAAAATTTAGCTGTACTTAATATACTAAAATAAAAACATTAGGTGAAAGAGGATCAGGTCGTTCAATCAATCAATCACTTTTGTTTATATAGTGCTTTTAACAATACAGATTGTAGCAATGCACTGAACATTATTAAGTAGGAGAACAGAGTGTTGGTAATGTATAATGACAAGATTAAACAGTTTATTTATCAAATGCAGAGACGCAAAAGTAAATGCAGAGTAATCAAAAATGATGAGGATCACTAGAAATCAGGTGTCCCAAACTAAGCAAGCCAGAGGCGACCATGGCAAGGAACCAAACTCCCCTCCATGAGAGAATGGGGGGGGAAAGCCTTGGGAGAAACCAAGCTTAGTTGGAACCAGTTCTCCTCTGGCCGGACGCCCAACTTAGGTTTCTTCCAGTTCAATTTTAAGCACGTCAGATGTGTCTTTAATCTAGATTTAGACTAATGTCTAGAGTGTGCCTGCCTCCCGAACAGTATTAGGTAAATTGTTCCAGAGTTTTAGGTGCTTAATAGCAAAAAGATCTGCCACCCGCAGGAGATTTTGATATTCTAGGTATTATCAAATGGCTAGAGTTTTGAGAAGGAGGACTATAATGTGATAAGCGCTTGCTCAAGTACTGAGGAGCTAAACCATTCAGGGCTTTTTAGGTAATTAACAAGATTTTTAAGATTTGGACTCTAGCTGCTGCATTTTGAACCAGCTGTAGTTTATTTATCAAGCATGCAGAACAACCACCCAATAAAGCATTACAATAATCTAACCTCAAGTTCATAAACGCACAAATTAATATTTCTGCTTTTGAGGTTGAGAGCATAGGTTGCAATTTAGATATACATCTTCCATCTCAAGAACATAATTACAAGTGTTTTATTTTAGGAATCTTGATTACAAAATTTAATACACAGCTCTGAACATACAAATTAGAATTATGTCTCTCTTCCTCGTTTAATTACATTACATTACTCCACCATAGGGAGCTTTTGTGAATGAGTATGTTGGAGAGGTCATTGACGAAGAGGAGTGTCGTGCCAGGATTAAACATGCACAGGAGAACAACATCTGCAACTTCTACATGCTCACACTGGATAAGGTCAGTCACCTGAGGGCATTATCAATCAAGATTCCTGATAACATGTATTCAACTTACCTTGGCACTGGGCTGTTGTTCCTATGCATGTGCAGGATCGAATCATAGATGCTGGGCCGAAGGGAAACCAATCACGTTTCATGAACCACAGCTGCCAGCCGAACTGTGAGACGCAGAAGTGGACAGTGAATGGAGACACTAGAGTCGGGTTGTTTGCGTTGGAGGACATTCCTACAGGTGAGTTTAAACCTAGATAATGTGGTAATAGAAAGGGGGGAGAATGTTTGCTTAATAAGTTTGTTGACTGTTCTCAGGTGTTGAACTCACTTTTAACTATAACTTGGAGTGTCTTGGTAATGGGAAGACGGTGTGTAAATGTGGAGCACCCAACTGCAGCGGATTCCTTGGTGTCAGACCAAAGGTAAGGCATACTGGGTATATTATACAGTAGTTTATTCTGGGTTACAGTTGGTATACTCAATGTGAGACAACTTTCTCTTCAGAATCAGCCCTCATCTGATGACAAGGTGCGGAAACTAAAAAAGAAGGTTGCAGTGAAGCGTAAGAGCCAGTTGGAGGTCACCAAGGAGCGAGAGGATGAGTGTTTCTACTGTGGTGATGGTGGTCAGATTGTGTCTTGTAAGAAGCCTGGCTGCCCCAAGGTCTATCATGCTGACTGTCTGAATCTGTCCAAGAGACCCGCAGGTCAGTGACTCATTTTCAAAGAGCATGAGTCACTTTTATGTAATTTGTTTGAACATGTTTCATTGTTAAGGTATTTTGCTTTGCTCTGAAGTTCGATTATGGTGCGTTTTTTTTCAAGGTTGAGCTCTATTTTTTTTTGTGTTCATGTATTTTGTATTGAAACACGAAATTGGGCTGTTTTCTAAAAAAAAAAAAAAAAAAAAGAGAAAAAATTTAGATATTAGGAGAAATGTTTAATGTTGAAAGAAAATTGTGTTAGGAAATGTTAAAGAAATCTCTTTAGTAATAGATACATAAGAAAAGATCAGTGCAACCATAAAGATGTTTTGTACATTTCCTACCATAAATCTATTAAATCTGTGGTTTGCTCTAAAATTCTTTTCAGCATTTGTAAATTTCAGGAATTCATTCAAACTCATGATTGAATCTGCCTTTATATGCATTTTTTCAGGCCGCTGGGAGTGTCCATGGCATCAGTGTAATGTGTGCAGAAGGGAGGCAGCATCCTACTGTGAGATGTGCCCCAACTCATACTGCAAACAGCACCGTGAGGGAATGCTGTTCATATCCAAACTGGACGGCAAGCTGTCCTGCAGCGATCACGACCCATGTGGCCCCGATCCTTTGGAACCGGGTGAAATTCGAGAGTATGTGCCCGGTACACCTATCCTATCCCCTCCACCCAATATGGCAGTGTCGGGCAGGATACCCCTGTCTGCCCTACCACCTGCTGCTCCACTCTTCATTCCCGCCCCTAATAGACCCGCGTTCCAATCCCAAAGAGACCCATATGCTGACGAGGTGGTGGACAATGTGGTTTTGCCATCCTCTTCTCCTTCTAAGGACATCAAGGAGGAAGATATGAGCGATGAAGGTGAGGTGATGGAAGGGGTGATTGGGGATGAAGGGGAAGATGAAGGCCTTGAGGTTGTGGACGACGACGACGACGATGATGATGATGATGATGAAGAAATGGACTACAGAGGGATGGGATTTGAAGATGAGGAGGAAGAAAAGGAAGAGGAGGACTGGGGAGATGAATATGTGAATGATGACTTTGAAGACACTGAGGATTTAGGGGTAGTGGAGGGGGATGACCAGGAATCTTCATGGGAGTTTGTCGAAGGAGAAAAGTGAGCTCTCCTGCATTTTGGCTGACATCTATCTCTTGCACACAAATTCTCTCTCTCATGGGCAGTCAATGGAAAGTCAACCGCTGCTTTTCCTGTCGGTGCCCAGAACTTTTGAGAATGATGGACATGTTGATGTCGGTATCAGCTTGCCTTCTCAACCCAAGTCCTCTTGGAAAAGTCCATAAAGAGGGTTGGACCTGGTGCTGTGGGACTGTGATTTTTTTTTTTTCAGTCCTTTTGTTGGAATATAATTAGTGTCTGGTGCTCTTTTGTGCTTTTTTCCTTTTTTTTACATTTTCCTCCTTGACTTGTTTACATTCTTTGATCTACATAGAAAGATGACCTCACGGGGGATTGAAATGGGGCACCACAAACCATACAGTTGTGTCTTATTAGTTCACCAGGCGATTACAATGGCATAGCTACATCATTAGGCCAAAAAAGGCTCCACGGGTCATGGTACTTGAAATGATTTCTTCAAGTCTGTCATTAGTAACACAGAATGGCTACATGAGAACGAATAATAGGCCTCCTAGTACATTTTGTTAGCTGATTTGAGTACTACTATCAAAAAGGACAAGGAATTATGACATTCCCACCATCATCCTGCTTCATTTCAGTCATGCACTTTTTGTTGCATTTGTGTTTGTCATTTTACTTCAGACAGTATGTTGAGACTAAAGAAACTTAGTGGTTTTAAGTTTTTAAGTTTTTGCGAAGTGTAAAGGAATGATTGTATCACCTTTCGTTTTCCATGTTTGTGGCCTTTGAGTCAGGAAAGATAAGTTTGTACTTCTTAGATAAGATGGATGTTATGTAAAGCCTATTTGTACTTTCCCTAGTTACTTAATTCAACCACCATCTGAAAATACTGTTCAAAAATCTCCAAATGCCTCATTTGCAGTAATCATTGAGAATGTCAGAGAACCCTTGCCTCCTCCTATGTTGTTACAAATCTGCGGGTTAGGTTTTCTTGCTATTTGTATTTGCATGTGTCCACGAGCAGGTTAACTTCAAAAGGTGCCTCTGAATGTTTTGCACTCTTTCAGAGATCAGGAGAAATTTAAAGCATCTTTTATATTGGTGATTCCAAACTGTTCATTCAACATACTGTGTTAATCTGCCTGATGAAACATGGCAGTTAAATGTTGGCTGCTTTGTCATTCTATTAAAACTCATGCAATCATATTTATTTAAGGGATGTAGACAACCCCTTAAAATGCATTTTTAGACAAATGCCCGAACTAATTTTTAATTTCATGACAGATACCATACTGAGGTCTGTTTTCATTTCCAGTTGTCATATTTTGGTTTAATTTTGCGACATTATGATTAATAACCCATATGAAAATTTCCCTCACCATCACTTGACTCTCAAAATTTTTGAAAGCACCTTTGTTTGAAACATCATTGTGTACCAGGTACAATTCCTGATTGAAAAACTGCCTCATGTAATGAAGTAATGTGCATATTCGGAGAACCTTTTTGGAACATGTTTCCATCCCTGATATTGTACAATATGTTTTCAATGCCTTTAGGCCTTTACACTCATTATTTCTGGTTCTGGGATGCTGCGACCTAATCATGCGGATGCTTTTTTAAAAAGCTTTTTTTTTTTTAGCATCATCATTGTCATCATCATCATCATCATCAAAAACAACCTTTGTACTTTGCTTAGCTCTGTGTTTCATACTTTTTGTCTCTTTGTATTTATGGTCCTTGTATAATCTTTTTCACTCGTTTTTGTGTTCCTTGTTTCTTGTATGCTTGTTAAATCTGCTGCTGTCTTTCAGCGCTATGGGCCCTGGACACCATGATCAAGACAAAATGCAGATAAGAGTTTCATCTAGGGACATTTGGCAAAAAGTTTGCTGCCATGTTAGAGACCCATGATTTTGTACTGTACCTTGTGCATAATAAATATTATAAGTAAAATTTTACAATAGACAACGGTTTCTTGTTTTTTTTTTGTTGTTTTTTTTATCAGCTGTCTATATGTGGATCAAAGTTGAGCTAGTTAATAAAGGCTGAAATTTTTAATTTCAAATGCACAACAATAATTGCTGACAATGTTTTTATAGAAACATTATAAAAGCATTATATATATATATATATATATTTTGCAAATGCATGTAAATCAGTTTTGTAAACATTTTCCTACTTTTTACCTTAATGTTTTTTAAAACCACCATATATTTTAATACCATAAATAAAACAAAAATATAAAACAACCTCTATGCCTATAACCTATAAGTCCTCCTATATACAACACAAACCAGTCTCAAGTATCATGGGTATATTTGAAGCAACAGCTAAAATTATCTTTTTATTTTTATGCCAAAAATAATGTTCTATGAAGATATTTTGTAAATTTCCTACAGTAAATATTCCAAATTTTGCAAATAGTTGTATCTTGGCCAAATAGTTTCCTATCCTATCATGCATCAACGAAAAACTTATTTATTTAGCTGTTAGATTACAAAGTATAAATTTCTAATAAAATATTTAGCTTAAAATATCTAAAGTCCCTGAGTACATGCATAGTTCCTCAGATATTTGTTCATTGATATTTGATGATAATAACGGTCTAAGACCATTAAAAACGGCCCCACAAAAGAGTTCTTTACCTCTCCAGGCCGCGGGCGGCAGCAGAGCGTCAAACACACTCCAGAAGAAGAGTCACCGCATCGCTTCAGGGACGTCTGCTGGTGAAGTGGTGTCAAAACAGGCAAGAACACCATGTATTATTTAATTTACGCGTTTGATATTGCCTTGAAAAAAACGTTAGTGGTCAGCACGAGACTGACATGCTTTAATAGCTTCGTTAGTGTCAAAGTACATGTTGAATTTGCGAGTTTTAGACTCGTTCTTATGACTGGATGTATTCCCGGCTATGCTAACAAGCTAACTGATTGTTTTGATCATACAGTTGCTCCCTTCAACGCACAATTCTAGCGATTATTACAGTTTTCTTTAGTTAGACATACATGTCTTTGAAGTGTATTATTTAAACAATTAAAAGAAATTGAGAATAATAGCTGTTGGCTATTTTAGCTCACAGTTTTGTGGTGTTTGGGTTGCATAGCACTGACCCTGATAGAGGCTTTTATATATTTGTTTTAAACTGGAAAAATTCAAGGAAATTTATTCATGTTTATTCATTCAGAGTCCTTTATGACCTATTAATTATGCGTTGATAAAGTATTGCATTTTAGAGGGACATTTTATTCCAGTTGATGTTAGCTGGGTACAAAGCATTTCAGTCTTTTTAGGCTGTTTATTTTTATGACAACAGGCCTGTAAGCCTAAGTCCTTGGAATTATGTCTTTTGAGTGCCTGCTTACGTTAAAATTGATAGGTAGTATATGTCTAAAACCAAGCAATCATAAGATTTTTTTTATTTTTTTTCCATTTTATTTTAAATTTATTTTGACACAGTGAGTGTGTTTGAGTCAGGCTTTTGACTCAGATTTTTGATAAGATCTTCTTATACCAGTAAATCATTTACTGACCCATTGGCTTGATTTAATCAGCACTCAAAACTAGCGGTGGAGGTCCTCTCAGACGATTCATATGACACTAACAAATTAATGAGCTCTTCTGAAGTGCTTGCTAAAAATCTAGCCATTTGTAAAATTTAATTAAACTACGATTCTGCTGTAATTCACTGTGTGTCATGATTGACCACACCATACCAAACCACAGTATTTGCAATTTAGTACAATTTATGTTATAATTATAATGTTTTTATACTAATACCTGGAATTGGCCGATCTATGCAGGTTTTATAATTTAATAGGTTTTTAATCTGTATGTGTATTTTATGTTTTCCTGTTTTTCAGGACGTTGTGTGTGTGTGAAAGCTGTAACGCTGTGCTGATGGAGCAGTGTGCTTGTGTGGAACGAGAGCTTGAGAAGGTGCTACACAGGTTCGTCACATATGGACATCAGTCAGAAGAAAGGCTGGATGAACTCCTGAGGAATGTCTGTGAGCTAAGAAGTCGATTGGTTGCCTATGGTGAGCTTAGAATCCACCTGACCACCAAATTCTGGGCTTTGGTACAATATGATCATCTAGTAGTTACTACTATATCTGAATGGCACACATGACAGAACATACGTGAAATAAGTATAAAGAAACTTGCCGTTCATAGCAGTCAGAAATGCAAGATATACATCTGTAAAAACAAAAGTCAGAATTTTAAGATGAAAAAGTTACATTTAAAAAAATACAAAAAATTCCATGTTATCAGCTTGTGTTAGAGAGTGATTCATATGTCAGTGCTTGTACATGAAAACAAGTTTAAAGAGGAGGAGGAGGAGGAGGAAGTCAACCAACTGCTTTTACAGCTTTGAAAAAAGCCAATTCAGTGACATTAAGTCATGAACAATAGGTGTACTTTAGATGCCTGCATAAATAATAGCCTGCAGTGCAAACAAACATACAAAAACACAGGAAAAACTGCATTTAGCTGTGTAACCTCTAGCCCACACGTTAGATTTGTAGATGGTTATATAAGCGTAACTCTGTTACAGAGATGAGTCACAGTAGCATATGTCTGTTTAGACCAAAGTTCACTGAGTTGTGTTTCCATCATACTCCGTTTCAACTCTAGGTGTTCAAGATGCTGATTTGTCAGTGCTCCATCAAACAATGGCCCAGTGCTGCAAGGAAATCAAAGAAACCGTGCAGATGCTTGCCTCCAGGCACAAAGACATCCATGGCAGTGTGTCAAAAGTGGGGAAAGCAATTGACAGAGTAAGAATTTGCAAGCTTGATTGTTGCATTTAATCAAGTATTGAATGGACGTTAGATTTGTCTTAGTCAGGGTCTTACAAACTGGGTTTTTTTTATGATAAGCATTCGAATTATAGAAATGGAAAGTTTAAATGAATCATTTTAAAATAAAAGCATATATTATGTTTGTCTGAATAAATATCTTTAATCCTATTCTTCCTCTCTTTTACTAGTAGTGTTGTACATTTTCTTTTTGTTTAAAATGGAAAAACACATACTGGTCTGATGATAAAATTAGACTTGTGGTTTAATCTACTTTAATTAGTCATGTTTTGTGTTATGTAGCCTAATATGTTTCTTTGAAATGCTGTTCTCTTACACAGAATTTTGATGCAGAGGTGAGTGCAGTTGTAGCTGAGAATGTATGGGACTCTCCAGAGAGGCAGAAATACCTCAGTGAAACCATTGTAGAACATCTTTATCGACAAGGCATGCTGAGTGTTGCAGAGGATCTCTGCCAGGTAGGATTTTATTTTCTATTATTAATACTTTAAATATGAGTGTGCAGTTCTGCAAACATTGCTGTAATTCAAATTTATTATTACTTATGAGATTTCAGCGATTGTATTTTGTTGGCAATTTGATCCCAACACTAACTAGTGTTTCAATTTGACTTCACAGGAGTCTGGTGTAGTAATCGACATGAGCATGAAACAGCCGTTTCTGGAGCTCAACCGCATTTTAGAGGCTTTAAGAACACAAGATCTAAGACCAGCTTTAGAGTATGTATCACATCCTTCTGCTTTCTGCTTCTCCCTTTTATTTACATACACAACCTTTCAAAAGTAAGTAAGTGTTTTAATAAATTAATTAATTTACTTTTATTCAGATAAAATAAATTAATCAAAAGTGGCAGATAACAATATTTATAATGTCAAAAGATTTCTGTAATAATAATAATAAAAATGAGCAACATTCAACATTGATAGAATTTTTTTTTTATTGAGCTCCAAATCAGAATAAATAATACAATTATTTCTAAAGGGTCATTTGAAACTGGCTCCTGAAAAAACAGTAATTTATTCCTGCCATCACAGGAATTACTATTTTGACTTTTAATAAATGAAATGAATGAAGTGAACACAATAGATTTCTTTCAACCCTAAACCTTTGCATGGTGTATCTATCCACATCCTCTCAGTCTTTCACCATGCACAGAATTGTTTTCAGAAAAATGAATTTGATTGGGTGTGGCTTGAATATGTGAATTGTAGATTAAAGATTACAAGTTGTAATTGTTTGTTTGGTTGAATGATTGCTGTGGTAGGTGGGCGGTGACAAACCGTCAGCGGCTGCTGGATCTAAACAGCACTCTTGAGTTCAAGCTCCACAGACTCTATTTCATCAGCCTGCTCAACGGGGGCATCAGCAAACAGCAGGAAGCTTTACAGTACGCACGGCATTTCCAACCGTTTGCCTCACAGCATCAGAGAGGTGAGGAAAGGTTCAGTCCAGAATTCATGAACCGCAGCAAGGCTTGTTTTGTAAACACATGGGTGGAACTGAAGCACCATTGAGGCTGTTTTACCAATTACATCATGGATGTATTACACTACCTGACTCAATGTTATGACCAAAGTCTTGGATGACATCTGAGCCTTGTTTGTGTCTGCTTACTAGATATTCAGATCTTAATGGGTAGTCTAGTGTACCTCCGCCATGGGATCGAGAACTCTCCGTACCGCAGTCTGCTGGAGACGGATCAGTGGGCAGAGATTTGTAACATCTTCACACGGGATGCTTGCGCTCTTCTTGGACTCTCTGTGGAGTCCCCACTCAGTGTCAGGTCTGAAAAAAGCTCTGCTTTTACATGTCCTAAGATTGATCCCATAGGATTTGCAATATAGTTCCTAAACAATAATTAAATAGTTGCCAGGACTATTTGTGACAACAAAACCAGTCTTGTTAATTTTGCAGAAGTTAACATTCATGCATGATCTCAAAGCTGAATAAATAAGCTTACCATTCATGTATGATTTGGATAGAGAGGGCAATATTTGACCGAGATACAGCTATATGAATATCTGGAATCTGATGGTAGAGAAAAATCTAAATGCTGAGAAAATCACCTTTAAAGTTGTCCAGCTTACTAATTACTAATCAAAAATTAAGTTTTAATATATTTTCGGTAAGAAATTGACTAAATACCTTCATGGAACATGATCTTTACTTACTATCCTAAGGATTTTTGGGAAAAAAGAAAAATCAATAATTTTGCCCCATACTATGTATTTTTGGCTGTTGCTACAAATATACCCAAGCGACTGGATTTGTCGTCCAGGGTCACATTTTAGGAACTACTGAATTCATTAATGTCTTAAGTTTTTAGCATGGAATATTGTACAATTATTGAAAACTACAGTTGTTAGCTTAAGGCCCGGTTTCACAAACGGGGACTAGGCATTAGTTAAATTAAGATATTTAAGCAAGTTTTACAAAAATGCCTTATAAGAAAATATTACAAGTGTGCATCTTAACACAGAATGATTGACACTGACATGTTTTTAAGATATGTCAGAGCAAGATATTTTTATCTGAGACAGCTCAAACATGCAATTTAGTCTGGGACTAGATCAAGCCTTGTCTGTGAAACTGGGGGTAAATGTATTCACATGAAATTGCTAAAAATAACATTATTTCTTGTATTTGGTATAATGCGATGTATTCCCATGGTTTAAGTATTTTCTTACTGTAGATTATGGTTGCTCTGATCTGTCCCGCCTTTTTGCCCCATCTATTTTTACAAAGCTTATCATTCAGAAAAAGAATGTGCTCTGAATGGCTAGCTATCCAGTGCACTGGTATTTGGCCAACTACCTCAAACATACAGACATGTTAAGGCCTTTATCATATTTGGAACATCAGCTTACATCGTGGCGGCGGCAGCAGTACTACTGCGAGAATTTAAGTTACGCCTTATTTCTTTGCATTAACATTTGGGTGGTGTTATGCAAATCTTCCCACACGGTGTTTGCATGAGGCCTTTTAGAAAGGCATGGATGAATCTTAACTTTTAGAAAGATGATCTCTTGAAACCGTAATCTTTGGGACTTTACAGATCGTATATGCAGGAACAGCTTGTAATGCTGCAAAGACAAAGGAAGACATGAAATTGATTCAAATGGTAGTGTAGATTCTCTTTATAGGTGGTTTTCCTCAGCATACTGAAGTATGCGTTTAATTGTAGTTATTTGGGATATAATATTATTAATTAGATTTAAATGAATCATTTGACAACCCTACTCCGTTTTAATCTTACAAGTTCTGAAATTTGTATTGAATAAATGATAGGATTGATGTTTTATTATTGAATCCTCCTTTGATTTTTCCCATCAGTTTTGCGTCTGGCTGTATGGCGCTGCCCGTGCTCATGAACATCAAACAGGTTATTGAACAGAGGCAGTGCAGTGGTGTTTGGACACATAAGGATGAGCTGCCAGTAAGTCTATTTTTTTCCCTTTAATGAATTTACTCAATGTTCCGTTTTCTGACTTACTAAAACAACATTTACTGATACTAATAGTTTGTTCGTTCTGTTTTTAAACTTTAATTATGGAATGCAAATAATTAATTACACAACAGCATTGTTGTGTAATGTTTTCAACATTTATTTAGCAAACACAAGGTGCTTTTATTGCTGAACTTTCATTATTCAAGACCGGGTAAGATCTGGAAAATAAAGTGATTTTCATTTGTCAGTGATAAACTAATTTAAACCAAAGGGCTACCACAATTAGGAATGATAAATAACACTTTGTTAATTTCCCTATTCATTCACTGAAATGCAAACCAATCAAGATTTTATTCATCTGTTTATTTGCTCTGTGTGTTTAGATTGAAATAGACCTAGGGAAGAAATGCTGGTATCACTCCGTGTTTGCCTGTCCTATCCTGAGGCAGCAGACATCAGAGAGCAATCCACCCATGAAGCTCATCTGTGGGCATGTCATATCCAGAGACGCGCTTAACAAACTTACCAATGCTGGAAAGTAAGACTCTGACATATGCATCTCATTCTGCATTACCTTTAAAGTTTATCCAGTGCTAGCAAACCAGACCCCAGACCTGATGCCTAATGGTTATTTAACTAGGGTTTGCAGTTGTAACTACCAGCAGTAGCACTAGTAGCCGTAGTTTATAATAGTCCCTCTCATTTCATTTTTAAGGTGATGTTGTTACATTGTAATTGCACAAATAAGGTATATATTTTTAATCTACATGTATTTACTTAATTAAAAAAAAAAAATTACAAAATGAAATGTATGCAAATTAATCTTTTCTGCAGTATTGACGCTGATATTCTTTGCTTACAGTGTCTTAAACTCTCTCTTCTCAGGCTTAAATGCCCATATTGTCCAATGGAGCAGAATCCCTCAGATGCCAAACAGATCTTCTTCTGATGTCTTTTTTCGGATCGTAGCCTAAAGTCGTGTTAAAGGCTTCTGGGAGCCTATTTTCGAATGATCCTCATTCACAGGCATGACAAGCCTTCTGTGGCGGCTTCTCCCCCGCAACGCCACCTCCCTCTCCAAAGCTTTTAGTTTACAGAGGCCGGTGGCCATGGCAACATACCTGTAGAACCCGAGTCAGTAAGTGTACCTAACGAGGAAAACGATCTTTGCGGGTCATCCATTTGTTAACATAGCCTAGTATAAACAGGCTTTTACAAGAACATATGAGTGTGCGCATTTCGCTTCCTCTTTATTTGTTTTAATTGCAGAGTATTTTTAATTTTCCATGGCATAACGCCTCTCTTTTTCTTTCTTTGTGACTCTTATTAAGCGAATGGGTGTGATGCATCTGTGTGGGTGACTTCCTGCCAGAATATATCCACAGTTTCCTCTTTTGAGATCACATTTAAATACATGAACAGGGAATTCTTTGCACGTGTACATGATAGAAGTGGCTTTTCAGTATGTATATTAAGAATGACATAAGGACTGGTGGATAACAAATGAATCACGTCTCTCTTTCCAATATAATAAATGCTTGATTGGATCGAATGGCGTTTTGATTAGTGCGTCAGTGTGAATATTCATCAGAAATCCGAGGATATGTTTGTGCAGATTGTGATCTGATGTCTGAGAAAACCTCCTTGTCTAAGCCATGTGTCTTGCTCTGTGTATTTAAAAAAAAAAAAAAAAAACAAGCAAAAAAAAGTTTAATTAATATACAGCAGTGATTTGTGATGGTATAACTTTCCATTAGTATGATTACATATGTAATGTATTTAAATGCACACACAAATTGTTTTATGACAGAGTTGGCTGGACTTGCTGGAGCTCTCACAGCTCCAGGCTTCTCCACTTATGTCATCAAAACGGGTCTATGCGTTGATTCGAGAAATGCATCCTCTGCAGACAGTTGCATTAGCGATTGAACCTTTGCCAGCATAACGTACCGAAACTATATGTCCATTAATGTACAGTTGATGGTACACTGACTGTTTTAATGTTCCCCATTTAGACGAGCGTTTCCAGGTGTTTCCCATCATCCCTGAATGTAAAGCTCATATCTGTATAGGTGAAGGGAGACGGTGGAATAATATTTTGTCCCTCAGGATGTTGTTAAAATTTCCCCTGGCTTTAACACAATTGTTTCGTTCCACTTTAGGGATCGATATCTCACAATGTGCATGCCGAAGCAGAATGTGTGGTTTGTAAATTGCCCTTTCGCAGGGATTGAATGAAAATGAAATTTGGAAACCTTGCCCGCAACAAGCTCTTCTGACAGATGTGATCCAGACCTGAGACCTAGAGAGAGAAAACCTTTACCAGTGATCTGAGACTTTCTCGAAGGTCAGGCGTGTACCAGCACAGCTTCGCTCTTCAGCGAACAATGTCTGATTTGTTTTTTTGTTTTTTTTTTGCTGTCTTGTTTAAAGCCTTCAAGAGGTCACTAACGTGCTGATAATAAACGTTGTCTATTTTTTTTTCTTTTAGTAGACAATCATTTATTACCTCCCGGAAATTTGTAAGATCAAAGCAGAGTTCTGTGAGTTAAGGAAGTGCTTTTTTGCTTTAGTTTTCATTCAGTGATTGAGTAATGACTCTGCTTTCTCGACTAACAACTGCAAGGCAACTATTGTAAATATTTATCTTCTAACAGTACAATATGTTTATTATACTTGCATCTAAATAATAAAAAGATTTATACTCTACTTTTGAGTTTGTTGTCTGCTTCTACACAGTTCTCTCTACTAAAACTAAAAGTAAGCAAAAATCAAGAATTAAGATATTAAAAATGCTTTTACTGAAGATTTCTGTTGCAAAAAGCAGCACATCTGTTTTCAATGTTGACAATAGTAAACACTTAATGCTGGGGTTGTTGAGGCTGAAAATCAATTAAGCATGATTCTTTGAAATCAAAAAAATAAGTTATTGAAAACGGTGATCTTAAAATATAATACTACTTTACAATGTTGCACTTCTGGCTGTATGTGATAACATAAATGCAGCTATGATGAACATGAGAGACTTTTATCTAAAACACAAAAAATGTTAACCTACCTCAGACTTTTGAATAAGTGTTCATAAAAATAATTTAAATTCCGATCATAAAAATGCCTTTGTACTGAAACTAGTGATAACAGAAGCAAAATGTTTTTACTCCCTTCTACTCCCACAAGAGGGAAACCTCAGTTCAGCATCAGTGGGGAAGAAGGGCTCAAAGTGACACAATGGCCCTATATAATGACTTCCTTGATTTTTCATTATACTGTTGAAAGTTATTTAAAATAAACATTGCTGTAATAAAACCTCAATTTGTCAAAACTGCATATGAAACTGTGTAGAGCAAACTGTTTCTTCCTATTAAGGATTTCACTCACTCTAAATCTCTCAACCCTTTGTTAAAACTTTACAGGTTTTCACCTTACAACAACGTCTTTGAGTTTCTTGAATGAAATTGAGACCCTCCTGTGTTTGCACACTAAGTTTGATGACCTCTGACCTGCTTTAAAAAGAGCTTGACTGTATAGTGGAACACTCCCCCAAAGCTATTCATTCAAGAGCAAGATAACAGCAGGATTTCTTCTTTTTGAAAATAAGGTTTATGTAAGTTTGAGGGGAAAAAAATTAATAAATATATAAATAAATAAAACAGTTTTCTTTTAATTTTTGAAAGTTAGACATCTGATGTGTTGGTCTTTTCTTGAAATTGATTTACTTGCTTCTAAAGAAGCAATTTAAGTCTCTACCTGGAGACAAAATAGGCTCCTTATTGTCCCATGTGACAATGGCCCATTCTGGTCTATCAAGCACAAAATTCCTCTCAGTAGAGCCAGAACTGATGTGCAGGTGTGTAGGGGCTTGTGGGGCCACATTCTTCCTCTGAGAGTAGCAATCCCACATGTTTGTTTATTAAATATTTTTGTTTAATTTTATATTTGATTATTCTTTTAGCTACACTGCTTAATTAATGTTTCTTCGCTCAGTAGTTGTCTTCTTATTTCAGTGTATTTTTTTTTAAATTGTGAAATATATTTTTATAGAATGTTATCCATAAAATTATCCGTTACATTATCTCATATTTTCATTACAATTTGGAAATAACTGTTCTGTGATCTCATGCAAGTCTCTGTGACTAGAAAACAGCTAAATGAGAGCCGTAGAGAACCAGTGAATTTCTTTTTAGCCAATCAGAAGGCGATTTCTGTCTGTCAATCAACGGGCAGTCCATATATGGGAAAGCGGAAGCGGAGCGCGTGAACTTTAAGAGTAGTATTTGTGAGTTTGCGAAAGCCCACAGTTCTAAAAGGGCTTAGGTCATGATAACCAAAATAATCCGACTAATACTTACAGAACCAAACAAGAATGAACGAGAGTGGCATTGGTCAAACACTTCGCTGGAGGGAATATCAAAAGTTCACTTGCAAACCGTCGCTGAGGTAAAAACACCTTGCCAAAGCTGCAAATTTGTCGAAAACGGGGCGTGTCTAATACTGCAGAAGTTCTAAAGTGCGTAGTTATATATATA
>JAUMHP010000020.1:0-12897 GCA_032361065.1 Enteromius trimaculatus
GCCCACTTTAGGCTTCAAAAACGCTCTTCAGAAACCTACGAGTGACGTCACGGACACTACGTCCATTTTTTTTTTACAGTCTATGGTTCCAATAAACCACCCACTGTAAACTATGAAGATTGTTGGCTATGTGATGAATTGTTCTGTGCTGTAAGTCACTTTTGATAAAATCATTAACATTTAAGTCATTGTAAAAGTAAACATAGTGAAATATCATCATCATGCAAGTGTAAGTCTTGTGACCAGAATCTTATTTTCGTCCAGTGAATCTGCTCAGTCTGATCGGCTGTGCTCATTTTCTTTAGGATTTGGAAACTACTTGAGTATTAGAGCAACACAGCATGAAGGAAAATCCACTTCACTGATTTACAGTTACAGGCCAAAGACTGTATGTAAAATTCATCAGTGCACGCACACACACATACACACTTATTTGTTTTTCTATCACTGTGGGGTCCTTCCTTCGGTTTCTATGGTTTGTAATATTTGTAATATATCCTCACATAAACCTTTTAGGGGTCAAAGCATCAAAGGTATTTCTATTGTTTTGCCAATTATTCTTTTCCTGCCCTAAATGTGTCTAGGCGTCAGAGACTGTAGAGTCTTAGAGATCTCGGAGCTGGTGGGATGGTTCCAAAAATTTGCATTTTAGGTCACAAGTCTGAAACCATAAGGGCTAGAGTCAGTTTTATTTCTGAAACCTTCAAGACCTATCTATTTCATATATGGTCAACTATACAAATGTTCTCTGTGTAATTCCACACATAACTTCCTTTATCTTTCAGCCTGACACAAGTATGCTTCCTTTGATGAGGCACGGTGTCCATTAAAATGGATGAGCAAATATTTAACAGTCAAACAAAATAATACAAATGTATGAGATGAAATATTGTGTAAATTGTTTATTTTTCACAACAGATATACTATGGAATGCGGCGTGGGATTTGCCACCCTTGAGCTCAGTGTGTTTTCCCTGAGGTCCTATAGCTTATAATGACGGCAGTGCTATACTTTGCTATACAGTACGTGCGTAAGGCAGTTTGTGTAGGGCACCAAAAACCAGAAACACCAGAGGCTCATACAGTATATGATACTGCCATAACACTACAATCCTGGGAATACACTGGTTAAAACTGGCCACTGGGCTTGAAAACAGAGAGCTGAACACACACACACACACACACACACACAGAGCTGTGTTAATAATTTAATGACAGCAGGAAGAACAGGAGTAGATTTAGAATTGAACTCAATGCCCTGCTCTTGCTGTATTCTCACACATTCGTTGAATACATCATAATAGTTGTAAAACAGCTTTATTAGGCAAAATATAGTTTCTTTTTTCATTTTGGGGTGGAATGTGGTCTTCGGTAAGACACACACACATTAGCATCACTACAGAAGTGAGCCAGAAGATGCTCAGATGAGACAATCAGATGCTTTCCGAGCACTGCTGAGGTCAGTCAACATGATTAATGATGATGATGTCACAGGCGTGAAAGTAATCTCACACACACACACACACACACACACACACACAGCGAGATCTGAGCATGATAATGGAGATTATGCTTCAATCAGCTGCTTTCTTCACTCCTAAAACAATGCATGAATGTCTGAATTGTGTTAAATAATTTGACGTGAGTAGATTAGTGTATTCATTTGCATAATTTAATATTCATCTGATTGTGAACTAATGCACACGGACTGTGAGTCATGCTAGTTAAATCATTTATGTCCGTTAACCTTACATGCTCGTGACTCATTGTAGACTGCATATTGACATGAATTAGTATGTCTGTGTATGTGCATGACTCTTTTTCATACGAGCCGTTTCCTGTTTATACGACACTGGCAGTGTTGGAAACTTCTGAAGGGTCACCACTGGCACAGACTGATCAGGCTCTGTGTAAAAGTAACTTCACGATGCTTCCCAAGTCATTTGTAACCCTCTGTAAGTTAGCTCTGAATCTCTGTGAAAGTCTGCTCTACAAAAAAGCGGATTACTAAGTAAATATTTATCCATGACATTTCATATTTTGACTTTTAGCACTAAATGTTTATCTTTCTTCAGAAAAATGTTGTCTGCTGCTGGCTTCCAAAATGGTAAGAGGATGGTCCTCTGACTGAGCACGAGGCTTTTCAGTCACCTGTTGGAGTTTGGGTTCCTTGCTTAGTTTTCAACGATGTCATTGATTTGATGGCACTGAAACGATTGCATGAGCACAAAACTATAACTGAATTGAGCTGAGTAATGACACTGTCTTGTATAGAGCTGCTTTATAACCAAAAAAAACTGTTCATAATTGACACATTTTGCGGCAGCAACACTGTTACTGATCTGAACCGAATCAACACTGAGCTGACTGGAGCCGAATATCAACACTACTGTCTTCAATAGAGCTACTTATCACAGAATTGAACTCGTTTTCTAAATACATTTTAGAGAGTTGTTGAAATAAAGAAAGCTAAATCTGACTGGAGACGAATAATGAATTTGGCATCACTTCAACTATTCTAAACTGTGAAGCTCTTGTTTTAAACAATCTCTATTGTATAAAACTCAAAGTCAAAGTATAAAGCCAACTTGATTTGGTATTTTATAAAGCTATTAATTGGCTGTTATATAAACCCTGAATTCTCAGCTGACTAACCCAAACCTCACTCATACTGTAGTTATCAGATCCAAAAGCACACTCTGGAGTTAGTCCAGTCAGCTCGAGCTTTGGAAAGTCAAAGAGTTTTGGCTCCTTCTCTCAAGAACTACATTTCCCACAATGCTCTGTCTGGACTCATTTCACCCTCAAATCTGTTTCCCGTTAGTCCTGGACTATTCAACCTTCCTGCCTCCTGATCTTATTTTACTTTGATCGAGTCCATAAGGTCAGTTTATTATCTGCTACTCCATAAACTCCAGACACACATCATCCTGGTCTCTATAATAGCCCACGGGTAGTTTTCTACAATTCGGAAGCACTGTCGCACTTCAGCCCTCTATAAAGATGTTTGCTTACATGCCTTTGCAAATCTCTGTCACACTTTATATTAGGTGGCCTAGCTACTATGCAAAAAAATAGCAATGTACTATCTCCATCCACTTTTACTCTGGAACTCTTTCTCAAAGAACTTAGTAACAGCTGCTAAGCCTCTCAGAGTTAGAAATCTCCCTCCCAGAGCCAGCCTTATGTTCTTTTCTTTTTCAGAAATTATATGTAGATTTCAAATTGTGCCTCGATGATAGCGATTAGACTTTACCACTACCTAACTCAAGGCACTATTGGTCTTCCATGGGGAACTTTTGGAGGAATGTAAAACCTTTACACCTAGGTGCATCTAGACATGTTTTATAATGCACTTGTTCGGTGAGAAAATCAACATACTTCATACAGTCCCTCAATCATTCATTTAATAATCTCTGTGGAGTCCTAAGTGGGCCTTTCCTACTGCATGTAGAGCTCCCTCTCACACACTGTTCCCTATCTATGATGATTACTACGCTCCTCTTATCTGCTGCTTTAATTAAAATAGAATTAGTCTTCTCATAACCTCTTGCCCATTCCTCCTCTGACTGATTACAGTCCTCCTTCCTCTCAGAAAATCTCTTCCCTGGGCATTAAACAGACCTTTGACAAGTGGACCAGGGAAAGTAGTAGTGGGGGATATAAAAAGAGGAGAATAAGAATAACATGAAGAAGGTTGGGTAATTAAATTATGGGGTAATAATGGAAGAGTTGGAAGGGAGTAGTCTAGAAGCAGTAAGATGTAAATAATTGCAAATTAATCACACATTAGTTTAAAATAAGAAATTACATCCAAAATATGAATTATTATTGTCTTAAAAGGGGAAAGCATTCAATATAGCATTCAAAAAAGCGCTAGAAATAAGCATTTTGACTCAACAGAATTTAGAAAACAAATTTGGCATATGGAGACTGTGGTCATTAATGCCCTAAATCCGTATCCATTCAACCGCCTGCCAAATTATTGTGACAACCAGAATGGGCATTGTGGGAAAATGCCTCTGTCAAGACCAAAGCATGGTTCAGAGCTCAAGCTCTTGCTTCTGGAAGAATATTGTTGACCAATGGGTTAGTTTCCCTAGGACCGCCAGGATTCATCTCTTCTCCTCCTCTCTGTTTCTTCTGCTTTGTTTTTGTTTTCCACATGATGATACTCACAGCCATCATGTGCTGCATAAAACTGGTAGTTATTTCTTGCAACGTCTCTAAACAGATATGGACAAACCAGATGTAGTTTGTTTAGTTGACTTGTGGATGTTCAGAATAATTGTGTCAATGCCATTTAAATCCATAACTGCAGATGGATATGCTGATAGGCATCACATAAACCCCTGAAGTCTTGATTAAACCTCATCTGGTTAAAACTCCTTTGATTGAAACTCAGAGTTCACGGTGAACACAAAGACATTCTTAAGAGAAGAGTCGCCATAGAAACAGACGCCAAGAAGAAGCGTCACGCTGCATCTTTCCTCATTGGTTTAATGTGATTTACATTCTTAGTGGGCTAGCTGGGTGTGCGTGTGAGACGAATCTTGTTCCTAAGCTTCAGGTCGGCTGGGAAATGGAGTGTTACACTGTGTCTGAGTAGGACATGAGCGGCGCGACAAAACAGGCTCCTATAGAAGTCATTACATTCAGTGATGCTGTCTACACCAGACGCCAGCGGCGAGACAAAAAACTTCACGTGCTCACACAAATGATTTTCAACAGTTGCGTCCAGTGTAGGCTGACACTCGGCTGCTTACGAAACACTCTCCTCTACATCATTAGCAGACACACCCCTTACTGCTGATTGGCTACAGCATTTTTGAAAAATTGCTTACCCTGCCTTTATTGTGGAAACTTCCACGCAGTTTGGGATTCCCATCTTCATGAAACTGGAGCAGTGGAGTGGTTTTACAGCGCCCCTACCTATTACGTTTGCATCAATGGCAGCAGGTTCTGTAAAAGTTTTTATTTTTTTTATTTGTCAGCGAAGGCATGTAGAGATGCTAATTCAGTAGATAAAACCAATGCAAAACCTATAACTGTGCCACCTACTCTAACTAACATCTAGGGTTAAAGTAGCATGTCATTTACAGGAGTATGAATGCTGTTTGCAGCCTTTAAAATACAATGCATTTCCCTCTACACACCGCATGACAGACTTTCTTCCACAGAACCGGAGATGTAGAACACAGCAGGGATGTTTCCATCCAAAACACTTCTGTTTGTGCTCAACAGAATAAAGTCCGGTCTGGAATAGCATGAGGGGGAACAAATAACTTATGAACTCATGTTCACTTCAATAAAATCCACACCTGGAGTGATTTGGACCACACCCAGACACTGAGATGCTTTGTGTTCACCTCACACTGACTTTTTTGGGTTGCGATGACATCATTACATCGACTGCATCTTAAGCGTTTTCCGATAATTAATGATCACGGTCTCTGATCAGTCATGCACGGCGTATCTTTCCGTCCTGAAGACATCCGTCTCTCCTCGTCTTCCTCTGCGGCGCAGGATGCGTGATGAATCAGTAATGCTTGTTTTATTCCCAGCGGCTTTCAGCAGACAATCACGCTCACGGCTCTAATGAATAGAGCCCCGATCATAATCATATCAATCAACCTTTAATATCAGGCACGTCCCCAACCACACGCCGGTGACCGACGCGAGCGAGATCAGATCGATGCACACTACAGACACACACCAGGCCTCGTTCTGACAAAGTCCACAGCCGCTGAATATTTAATGTTGAGTGTCATGAAATTAAAAGACTGAGAGAGACAGAGGAACCTTCATCTGTTCTCATCTGGTGCTTTAATTAACACCAGGACAACAGAATACAATCACACCAAATGAGAAATAGACTGAGCGAGACACAGTCATTTTCTTTGTGGTATAATGATACTAACAAGCCAGCGTTTACAGCCGATCCTTAACCATGTGGCAGATTCACTGACACAGAGACGTTTACATCTTTAAGATGTTTGACCCTCAAACAGAGTTTAAGCAATGTACAAAAATGCATTTAAAAGCTATCAAACAATTTAGCTGTATTTAGAAGTACATGCAGCGTGTTCATGGACTGATGATGATGATGGTGTGGTAAGATTCCAGTTACAGCCCTGTACTGACCTCTAGTGGATTCATTACTTCACATCAGCCCATGTTAGACGCACATCTGTATCACATGACCGAGACTCACAAGACACCTTCAAGTAAGAATTACTTAACATATTGTCCACTAATGTTAGTCAAGGTTTCTTGATGCTTTTTATGAAATTCCAAAATTGTCAGAAGATTTGTGTAAGGGGTAGGTTTAGGTGCAGGGTGATAGAAAACATGGGCAGGATGGTTTGTACAGTATAAAGACCATTACCCCATGGAGATGAGTGTGTGTGTGTGTGTAAGCTGTCCTAAACACACACCTGAACAACAGATCCCTCTACTGGTCACATGTGAGAGGCTCAGATCCCATAAGACTTCATCAAACAACAGAACAGTCAGAATATTGTCAGCGCAGAACAACAGCAGCTGCGTATCCTCCTTTAGATAACAGAGGTATGTCAAACAATACCTTGGTTACTAGCAGGGAACATGTCTGAAAACACATCTGATGCTCCACCATGTCATGACCTTCAGACCAGACTGACCTCTGCCTGACAAACTCCTGCGTCTACACAGAGGGGAGAGGGCGGGGCTTACCGGGGTGCTGCCGTCTGATAGGGTGGTCATGCTGATGGACGTGCTCATCTTGTCCGAGGACAGAGAGGGAGGGGAGGGGCTTCTCTTCTCCAGGATATCCTGTGTCTGCAGGAAGTCTGGCCAGTCATGCTGGATGCTGACGGATATCAAGAGCCATGTTCAGACTTTATTTTACAGAGTGCTTGTGACATGTCCCGTATGTATTACAGTAAATTATGCAGTAAATCATAAAAAGGGTGTATCAACGACACCTTATGAAGTAAAAACCTTTTATTTGAAATCTGCGCCCAGCCCGCAGGCCTGCTTACAGTAGGCTTTGGTTTAACATTTAATGCATGCTATTATTCATTATGTCATGTTCATTTCATGTTAACTTGTGAGTTACTTCCATGAGGAGGCACTGATAATAAAATACCGCATATAAGATATAACAATAAAACACAGAAATGTCTGATGATACTGTAGCTACTGCATAATCGCTCACAATAAATGATTGCAAGTTAATGAAGTGATTACAATAACAATGACAGAGCAGCAGATATAGATCATATACTCACATCAGTACCGTGTTCTCCTGAGGATGTGTGTTCACTGCGATGTTATTCTCCACGTCTGTCGCCATCTGGTGACTGAAACAAGCACATCCGACGATTAATCAAATCATTCATTTATTTTATTTTTTTTTACATTTTTATAAATCTGTTTATTGTTTTCGTGATGATGTTGACATGTCACTTTCTTTAGCAAATTAATTCCTATTTGAAGGAGCATTGTTAACTTCACAGTCAGATGAACAGATGGTGGTAAACCTCACAGGAATACAGCTCCACACGCATGAACACACAGACACATGCAAACATTCCTACCATTACCTGGAGTGAAACACTCGCACACAAGCACGTCCAGGGGCTGTTTTTACCATTACTTAAGAGTAAAACTAATCAAATTCAATGAAAATCCATTTCTTCTGTTCACACTGGACTAACATCTCAGCACCTCCAGATTACTGCGATGAATTAGTGATAAGAGAAATGATTATTTTTCTCTGTTTGCATTGATGGGCTTTTCGAAGCACTGCTTCATGAGGCTTTAAATCCTTCATAATTCATGTGTTTTTTCTGTTTGTTTTGTTTTTGTTTGCCGGTGGTTTGGAGTGCATCAGACTGCCAAAATCATCTCATTTCAATAAATAAAGCTTTATTACAGTATGTCTTCATTACACATGAGACCCTTTAGCACAAAACCAATATATACAATATATGAAAGCTGCATAAATAATCTTTCCACTGATGTCTGGTTTCTTAGCAGAGGACAATAATTAACTAGGAGACAACTATTAGACAATCTGAGGGAGCAAACACTGAGAAACATTGAGAAAATCACCGTTAAAGTTGTCCAAATGTTCTTAGCAGCATATTACTAATCAAAAATACTTTTTTTGATATACAGTATGCTAGGAAATGTACAAAATATCTTCATGGAACACAATGATTTTTGGCATAAAAGAAATAAAACGATAATTTTGACTCGTATAATATATTGTGCTGCTTTTGTGCTCCAGGGTCACATTTATTAGATTTTTTATTTTAACCTTATCTCAGATCAGTTTTATTAATTTGACACAGGTGTAATTAAAAGTAACAGTGCAGTAGTGGTTCATAGTCTCTAAATGTCTGGTTTAGAAAATCCATATCCCAAAATTGATCCAAATCCCTCCATAAAACAATGAAATCAAGCCCTGCAAATTAATCAAAGAACACATCCTGTATTATGCAGACACCTCATATATAATGGTATTTGATTATGGAAATCGCATTTATTATTATAGTTTCAATAAAACACTTGAAAAGCTGAATCATGTAGTGAATGTGTTGGTTCCGAGCTTCAGAAGCGGTGTTCCTCCCATCCACTGGGTTAACTGTGTGTGATAAGAGCTCTTTCAGAGACAGTAGTGAAACGGTTAACAGAGAGGTCACATCGGTACTGAGAGGAACCAGCTCCTTCTTCAGTCATATTCACACAGATTACTCACGTTTGCAGTTCATATCCTTCGTCGGTCAAACACTCTATCCTCTGAGACGTCTGGAGCTCCTCCTGAGAGACACAGAAAAGAGATAAAGTCCAATCAAATCAGCACAAGTCTCCAAAGCCAAGGTCAGGAATACTGAAGAAACGTGCCGCAGCAGAATGAAACTAGCGCCGTTATGACAGTCAGAAGTGTGAGGTGTGATGGTGTAGTGTGTGCTCATGACATCATCACACATCACGGAGCAGACAACACGGAGGGAACAGGTAGATTTACAGAGCTTCAGGGTTACAGCATTTCAAGCTTTCCATTACTTAACATTATTACATTATTAAGAGTAATACTGATGATTTCGTCATAATATTACAAATTCACCTTCTTTTGATTTAGATTTTTTTCATTTATATGCGGTGTGTGTGTGTGTGTGTGTGTGTGTGCATGAGTAGTCTTTGCAAATAGACATAAATGCATGTTAGATATAAATACTGTTCCTTTGTGGCTTTTGTCGAAGAAAATCTGATTTGTAAAAGTATATAGTATAGTGATAGATTAAATCTGACATAATATTACACTATATTACAATCTATTATCATGTCATATATATGGTCATATTTCACCCCATAATGAAAAGAAATACATTGTTTTTTACATTAAAAATATAAAAGATGGTCATATTTCACCCCATAATACACGTAATGAATTATATTTTGCATAAACAATATATAGAGCATATGGTCATATTTGACTATATTTAGCATCATCCAGTCTCTCAGAGCAGAAATGAGAATACAAGGATATATTGGTGTGTTTAGCATCACAAAGACACTTTGCTGGAATGATGAGTGTATGACCTGGAAGTCTCCATATTAGCTCATAAAAGACATTGGGTTAACACAGGAAACAGACAGACGAGGGCACTCAAGAGCCTGCTTCATAGAACAGGTTCACCAAATAAACCAGGCTTGATTTGATTCAAAATAAGCCGGACTAACTGAAATAAGCCTGGTTTCTTTGGTGAACCTGTTTTATGAGACAGGCCCCAGGTGTGAGAATTATTTACATGGAGAAAGGAGAATCTGAAAAAGGCAGCACAATGAAATCCAAACTGCTTCTGCTTGGTTCTCCACCTGAGCTAACTCTAAAGTGAACACTGAACACTTGTTTGTGTGACACACTCTTCACGTTCCTGAGCCTCGGGGTGCTTCAGACCTGATGGCCTCAGTCTCGACTTCATTACTGCTGTATACAAACATCTGCTTTCCATAAGATTCAGTTTCCCGTCTGACAGTAATAGCACACCATTAGTTGTAGCAGGCTAATAGTGCTGAGCTCTGTGAATAAAGCAGCATCTGTAACGAGCCTAAAATAAACGAGACGTGTTGTGTAGCAGTGACTTTATTAATGCTAACGGCACAGCTTCAGAGCCATTAAATCAGATTTCAGACGGCTAGTGAATAAAACCCTAGTGACATCATCAGCTCCTCCACACACCAACTACAGCACACTTCCTTCAACACTGATAATAATCAGAAATCTCTCTCCAGCAGAACATCACAGAAATAACTTCAACAGATACAGAGAAAAACACTGTTTACACTATAATCATATTTCATAATATTACTGTTTTTATTGCATTTTTTATCACACAATTGCAGCCAAATAAAGGAATTTTAATTATGAAAGCCTTCCTGAAAATGTGCATTCCTGCTTAATCCAATAAACCAATTAATTAACCAAAAACATTTTGATCAACCATTAGTGTGTTTTGTGCGGTATAAATGCAGTATTGTGCTGATGTCAAACTCAGATCTGTTGTCTATGTGTCTAAAGCTTCACAGTGTGTGTGTGTGTTACAGTAATAGTGCTGTATTACTTTCCTAGAAGGGAGTGTATAGTGTGTTTGGATCAGAGTGAGATTCAGACGTCACCGTGAGTGTGAAGAGTGTGATCATGAGCCGCTGTTTCTCACTCGCTCACACAAACAACCACAGAACCAGGATATAAAACACTACGCTCTGCATAATTTAGTGTGCGAGTGGACAGCAAATCTATATTCATTTTGGGTTTTGCAAATCCAAGCAGGCTGCATTGATTAGAGAGGAAACTACACGAGTGATTTATGAGTGTGTGTGTGTGTAACATGTGTGTGTGTGTGTGTGTGTGTGTGTGCAGAGCTCACTGCAGGTGTGATGGTGACCCTTTTTAAAGCAGCAAAGACTATAAAGGTGAGAGAGATGGAGACAGGTGTGTGTGTGTGTTCCTCTGGCCGTACGGTATTAAACTGGACACCAGCCAGCTCCACACACACACAGAGAGACAGGAAGGTCAAAGAGGTGAAGAACAACAGCTGCACACACTAGATTTTACCTTCTGATTTCCATTCAGTGAAGGAAATACAAACTGCTAGTGAAGGTCTAACTAGGTATACTTGAAACGTCCAGGCAGGTGTATTGAGGCAAGTGAGTACTACACTCTGCAGGACACCGGCCCTCCAGGGTCAAGATGGATGACCCCTGGCATAGATCATTGACTCTGATTCAACCATCATCATCTTACTCAAGAAAGACCAAAGAACTTTGTTTCCTATTAAAACATGCACAAGGATTTTACGCAGCACCTCAAAATAGTCCCCAGCATTACTTCCAGAGATTGTTCCCACACACTGTAATCACTCTGTACTTCAACTCATGCTGAAAAAGGACATCTGGATAAGAGCGTTTTGTCTCAAAACTTCCATTTCCAGCTTTAATTGCTCTGCTGTTTGTAAACACTACGGTCAACACTGTTGCTTTATTCAGTTCTTTAGAAATAAACGTGACTGATGGGTTGATTTTCAAGCGCTGTGTAGTATCCCTGTGCCTGCTGAACCTTGATTATTACGCCGGAATGAAAGTATAGCCATATCGACCTAGGAAATCTACAGAAAAGTCACTTTTTTGAGCTTGATGCTAACGGTCTAATCAGATTCAATGATCTATGCTAAGCTACAGCTAAAAGGGCTACCGCCAGACCCGAAGATCGACTGAACGCATTTGAAAACGGTAAAACTCAAGTGTGTAACTCCTGGGAGGTGGAACGTGAGTCTGTTTCCAAAAATAGTGTTCCTTTAAGCCTTAAAATTGTATGTGTTGAAGCAAAGTATTAATTTCTAACCCTTCTTTTTATAATGTCTATTTAAGGATTTTCTCATTTTCTCAAAAAGAAGTTCTAATTATCTTTCTCACCCCATTCAAATTTAAGATTAATTTGTGATTAATTAGATTAATAAATCTACATGTCATGTAAATGTAATTGCTTGTCAGCCCTATCTAAAATAACCCAGTACACTCTCTCACTTGAGTAATCAATCTCTCACTCAGACATGAAGACGTGAGTCGGCTTAGTGTTTCATTGAGCAACATACTGTACAGTAACGTCTCAGTGATGTAGAATTTGATGAAATCTTGTTTTCCTAGCCAGTATTTAAGAGAATGGAATCAGATTGAGGTCAGGCTTGTTGTTATTTGTGTGTTTCCAGCAGCTAAACGCTGTTAACAACAGCCATGAGGAGCGCAGAAGAAACATCAGTCAACACCTGATGACAGACGCTCGATCATCCCTAACCAGCCGACACTACAGCTGACAGAGACACACATTACACTAAATCTGCTCCTCTGATTGTTCAGAGTGACATCACCACACAACAAAGACCAAGCTAATACAATGATAATGATTAATATTCATAAGCAAAGCCGTCACCTTGATACAATTCATGAATATCTGTGACATTCTCACATCTGTCATGTTTCTTTAGGGGTTATACATTACAGTAGGGATGGAACAATTACCCGTTTCATGATAAATCATAATAAAATTCACCATGGTTATGGTTCATATATTAATAATCATTAAAACCACATTTGATTGCCATGATTTGAACAACTCCAGATAAATAAATCTTCAGTATGAAGGACAGTTTTAAGTAACAGCAGAGCATGAGTGTAATACAGTACAGTACTGTAATTCTGCTGCTCCACCAGCGCCACCTGCTGTCAGAGACTCACAACCGGCTTTACGTGTCCTGCTGTGCAATTAAACAATTCAGATAAGCTACCTAGAATTATTTATGGAGCAGATAAAATACATATAATCATTTATTAATCAGTTATCATTTTGACT
>JAUMHP010000020.1:12997-27861 GCA_032361065.1 Enteromius trimaculatus
GTTCATGTTCTACCACACAGACCTGAATCTACATCTCCTTCACTTCACTTCTGCTGGGAAAGTGCTTTCTCATTAGTAAAAGAAGAATTTTATTACATTAAAAACAAACAAACAAGCCCCACCCAGATTTAAAAATAAAGCAACGTAACATTGCTCTCTGTAAAAAGTAACGTAATTAGTAACTATTTCAGGGAGTAACTCAATATTGTAATGCATTGCTGTTAAACGTAACTGTCCCCAGCACTGATGATAGTCATGTGTTCAAGCATGCAGGTCTACACCTGGGTTAAAAACACGCTTATCAGACATTACAGATGAAATACGAGCTGCACCGCCAGAGAGGAAAGAAACATTGAGTGATTTAGTTCATGAAAGAGAGCAGGGCAGAGGAAAGCAGAAGTGAAACAAGCACATGAGATCTCCTTTCACATCAACATACAGAAACCAGAGCGCGTGTAGAGACCAGTTCCTCAGCAGCACTGAATAAAGATCAGTTTATAGACACTGGGCTCACTAACAGCTACCGCTCGCTCACAAGCAACCAGAGAGATGTCTGTTCGAGGCATAACGCGTGTAGTTAGTGTTTTAGCTCTAGGGCTTCCAGGGTTAGAAATCTTCTGATGTCTGCGAGGGTCTGGAAGGGCTCTCACCGATCATGAGTGTTATCCCGAGTGTGGTGTGTCCGGCTGATCCCAGCATGGTCTCGATGCGCCCATAAACCCATCCGATGATGTTCATGTTGACCGTGCTGCCCTGAACACACACATCACCACTGTTTGTCACTTATATAGAGGTTTTGGAGATGTGGCTTTATACTTGCCCTTTATTTTCACATCTTTCACCAATTATTACTACTCGTCACAAACATACACTACTGCTCAAAAGTTTGGGCTCAGTCAGTTTTTATAAATTAATACTTCAATACTCCAAATTCAGCGAGGATGCATTAAATTGATTGAAAGTGACATATATATATATGACATATATTTCAAACAAATTTGCTCTTTCTATTCATTCAAGAATACTTTATTTTGAGCAAATGAATGCAGTTTTGTTGGGCATTTAAAACCTCTAACCACTCCTCAAACCTTTGAACTGTAGTACTGCATATTTCATGACATAAAACGCAGTTTTATGGATGGTAGACCTTCTGTTTTCACCCAGCATTGTCCATCAGTGCTCTTTATTTTTTTCTTCACATGAACTCTGCAGTGAATCTGACTGAATTCACATCACACACCAACAGTTTAGATCCTCTCCTTAGATCTGATCGTTCACGAGCCTGTTTATTCTGAACAGGTGATGAACGCAGCCTTTACAGCTCTCATGTGACTGACACACACACACACACACACTCACGGAGGATCTCTTACCAGTCTGGCCATGCTGAGCTGCAGGCCGAACACCAGATTGAGCTCTTTCCCTTTGAACCAGTTCACTGCATACGTGTTCTGAGCCACGGCCAGAGACTCTCCGCCGATACTGAACAGATCGAGCATGTTTACACACGGACAGAGAAATATCAAACGCATTTGAATCAGTAGACGCTGCTCACCCAAACACAAAACGACCCAGATTCATCAGCCAGAAGTGATTGGCCAGAGCTCCAGCAGCAAATATGATCTGCAGAACAGACGTCATTGACTTTTTTTTCTCAATAATTGTAATACTTTATACAGTATGTCATTTATATTAAATTAAATAAGAAATAGTGAATGTTGCAATTCTAAAAAAAAGCATCAGTATCATCCTGTGGTGGAAACCAGCTTTTATAGCACTGATTCCGACACTGCTGTGTGTGATTATAACCTACCTGCCCTATTAACACAAACAACGCGAAGATGATCGTCCCCAGCCTAGAGAGAACGAAAGAATGAGAGAAGGTGTACTAAACACACACATGCTGTGAAAGAGCCAAGGCATTGTTCTGTGACTGTCCAGACATGAATAAACCCTCCACTACTCACTGGATCGGTCCAGATCAAGCGCTGCGGTCCTTACTCTACTGTATATACACACCTGCTCGAATGTGACTGAACTGGACCCACCTGATCCCAAACACCCTGTCCAGCAGAAAGCCTCCCAGAAAGCACAGCACAACATTAGGCCAGGAGTACCACGCATACAGCTGCATGAACGAGGCCGTGTTCAGACCCATATCCTGAGACACACACACATCAAACATCAGATCAGCTGGATTACATCACACACACTCCATCTGTGTTTCAGGGTCACATATACCGAACCGATTGATTCTGACCCTTTCATCTTGACTAGGTGTCTTGAACACAGGAACAGAGTTGAGTGTTTACCACGGTGTGGTTCACTTTCAGCCTTCGTTCAGCGGTTTACTTTACTTCATGCTTTGAGAATCATTAAAGTTGTGTTGACTTTTAACAATTATCATCATCATGAACAAAACATGTCACCAGTCTGCGCTTGTTTTTTCTGGAAGGAAAAATACAGCTGGGTTTTGTTGAACTCAAGGGTTAGTCTACAGAACACATCGCCCCTTCTGTGTGGTTTAAACCTGCGACCTTTTTTTAACATATTAATTATCTGGTGTCGAAAAACCCTGTCAGGAGTGCTCATACTACACACCTGTATGACTTGAGTCTGAAGAGCTGCAGGGTTATCATAACAGAAGTAGCTGCCTGAAATCAGACGGAAGGAGCAGAAATCAGAGAGAGCACAATGTTTCACTTTCACTGAAATCTGACACATAATCTCACAAAACACGGTAAAACCACGGTGTGCTCCCTGAAACATGACACAGTCTGTCGAGTGAATATGAGGCTGGGGGTGTTTCTGAACGATTCTTCTTACCGAAGCCCAGGAAGCACATGAAGATCAGGACCACGATCCGGTGCAGCAGGTGAGTCGGGTCACACAGCGGGCTCAGGTGCGACACACCTTCATCATCATCGTCTTCATCCAGCAGACCCTCATACTCCCGGCCTGCCATGTTTACCGCACACAGTCATGTGACACAGTCATGTGGCAGCCGCGAGTCACGTGAGCTCAAATATGTGTGCGAAAACAATTCTGTGAGAAAAAATAAAAAATAAAAATATTCACTACAGAGTCCAGAAAATAACTATTTATTTCAAAACTTACTACACAAAAGAGGTTTGAGAGTTATGGAACGAATATCTTATGAGAACATTAAAACGAATTAATTTATTCATCTCTTAAAACCAGAATATCTGTTTGTAATCTGTTAATTTAGAAGAACCGTCTGAACGAAGTGCCTCCTCCTAACTACAGAATATTTATTTATTTATTTTTTATAGAGAATAATACAGTTTAGGACGAACCGAATCGCTAGAATGAATCTTTCCAATGAGCCGATTCCAATGAGCCGAATCGCTAGAATGTATCTTTTTTTTACTTTCTTAAACGCAACGAAACAGTACAAATACACTGACACATGATGAAAATGAAATGAAAATAACTGAAAAAGCAAACGACAACATTGTGCACAACCGTGCACCAGAATGAATATGTCCAATGCTACTTCTGAGAGAGCGAGTCGTTTAGGACGAACCGATTCGCTAGAATGAATCTTTCCAATGAGTCGATTCACTAGAATGAATCTTTCCAGGGAGCAGATTCGCTAGAATGAAAGCTCAACATGGGGGGAAAGGGAGTTTTTTAAAGACGAACCGGTTTGATTTCGGATTTAGCAGCGCTGTGTGTCGCTGTTTCGGCTGTAAGGTACGGTACAACCCGAGACATTAGTATCACAGACTGTTCAGCTTCAATAAACTCTGCTGAGTATCATAAGTATCAGTTTATCAGCTTTAATGCACTCAAAAAACAACCGAACCAGAAGACAGAAGTATTCAAAGTATATAGCTTACAATGTGAAAAGGATCTGTGAGAGTTTGAGGCAGTGAAACACGTCTGGATCACTGCCCTGGCCGAAACACAATAGAGATGTAGTGGATTTACTGGTTATAATGGGAATTGTATTGGTTTTAATGGAAAGTGGTGGATTCTATTTGTGGGATGTTAAATCATATTGAAAAAGTTCCTTAAAACACACTAGAGAAAGGAATTGTGTAATGGTTTTACTGGAAAAGATTAATGATTCATAATTAAACCATTAGAATTTCTGTTTCTATTGGGCTTCAAGTGAGCTCCTGTGCTATTCAGACAAAGAGCAGGCAAATAACTCCCAACAATGGAGACGCTGAAGTCCGCTTTATTTCTCGTAACCTCATTAACTTGAGCTCTTTGAGGACTCGGTCCTATCTCTGTTTATGATGGTGGAACACACACTGTACACTTCTAAGAGATAGTTAATCTAAAAATAAAATGCTGTCATCATTTACATCTCATATTTTCTAGATAGTTCTTAAATTTATAAGTATAGACGACTGCTCAAAATCAACTTTTCACTTAATTTTTTATGAACTTGATAATATAGTCCTCAAAATCAGTTCTCCCTTAGTTTAAATGCCTAATGACCTCCAGCAAGTGACTTCATCAAAGAGAGGAAACAGATGTGACTCAGATCAGTGGCTTCATCAGTAAGCTGCAGTGTTTCTTCTCGTGACTGGGTTCAGTGTGTTCTCTCCTGATCCAGCGGTCTGAAGCAGTCGTTCCCGGGGGTCGGGGCAGATCTTGTTTGTTCAGATGTTGAGTGTGGATAGCGTCAGCTCACGCTCGTGTTACGCAACGGTGCTCGGCTTTATAAACCACCGCAGCTCGGGACTGAGATCTTCTCCAGAGCGGATCATGAAGGTGTTCTGTGAGCTTTGGCTGCTTCTGTCTCTGGTGGAGCTCAGTCCGGCTCCACCCGTGTCTCAGGAGCCTCCGCTGGTGTGCAGAGGGCCCACGGATCCAGCACCACAGCCTGAGGTAAAACAAGCCTTCCCTGAAGAACTGGAACTCACCACAGCGGGTTTACTGTGAGCTGTTTGGGTAGATGTTAGGCTTTAGCCTTTAGAGGTTACTAATTCTTTTGGGTGGTTGTTAAGGTGTTTCTAAAGGGTTACCATGCTTTGGGTGGTTGCTAGGGTGTAGCCAAGTGGTTAGCACATTCTTTTGGGTGGTTGTCTAAGCAGTTACCATGCCAGTTATCCAATGATCTGTTGAGGCAAAGTCACATGACTTCTTTGATAGGCTATAAATAGACTCAGATGAGTGCATACGCATGTTTTCAGAATTTATACATTTTCTATCCAGTATTTTACAAAATTTGAAACGGATGAATGGAAACATAGCTATGAGAATAAATGAAAAAGCACATTGCTTCATATTATAATGGCGCTTTAAAATTCCTAAAAGATCTATATATTATGTGTTAATCTGTCAGAACTAAGGAGTCGTGCTGGACACTGATTCTGGATCAGTTCAGGGTCACAGAATAACGGCATGATAGTGACCTCAGTGTTTGGAAGAACAGTTAGTAACCGTTTACCTGCCGCCCGGTTTCTGAAACCCACTGCTGTCTAGATATGGTTTCTCTGTGTTATTTCTCTTGTGTTTAACACCTCAGGCTCCCCCTCAGTTTTAAAATGAAATATTGTACTCTGCACTCCGACGTAGAGTTAAAACAGATCATGGTTTAATAATAATTAGCAGATTTGCAAACATTCTCTGTACAAACACATTTACAGTGCTCAACTAAACCACTGAGCCCAACTCAAGACCGGCTGGACATCGTGGGCTGTGATAAACATTGTCAGGAAGTCCGTGACGGAGCACAAGTGTGATGCGCTTCAGTTTTTCCATTTGCTCTTCTTGGCGGGCAGCTGGCCCGTGGCCTCCAAGTGCTTGTTGATGAGCTCTTCCTGTACGGATGGCAGACAGGGCTGATATCTGCTGTAGTCCATGGTGTACTCGCCTTTACCCTGAACACACACACACACACACGCGGGGATGAGACCCTGACACTCACGTCAACATGACACTCCAGTCACAACAATCAGGACTTGGTTTTGTTCATCAGAAACTGATTGCAATAGTGTTTTGTGAGATGAAGAATGTGAAGACAGATGAGGGAGGTGTACCTCGGTGCAGGAGCGCAGCTCTGTTGAGTATCCAAACATGTCATTCAGCGGGATCTAGACCGGAAAACACGAGGTCCACACATGAGCTTTCCTGACGTCAGTACTAATGCCAATGTATAGCTCCTTCTCTGTGTAATTCATGTTACAGAACTGAAGAAATCACTGAACTGTAGAAGCCTAGTATAAAAAAGCCCACTTTAGAAGAGCATTTCAGACGAGGCTTTTGCATCTGAACCCTTCATACATATTATATCTCAGTCACTACTGTACCTGATGTATCTAAATGTTTTGCTCATTCATTCATTCTATAACTTTATATAAAACACATTTTTGCAAAACATGCATACATAAGTAATGGTATAATTATTTTATGCCTTAAAATAGAATTATTTAGCTTTACAGTCAAGACATGCTTAGATATGTTGGTACTGGAGGCACGACATTTGGATCTTAAATAGACTTTAAAATATAATCAATAAAATACGAATCATTTATTTGGGCACTTTCTTTAAGATTTAATGCTCACTATTATGATGTGCTTGTTAATAGTGAGGTAGTTGTTAAGGTTATGTTTTGGGTAGAATAAGGCAGTAATATAATAATATATATATTGCATATAGTTAATAAAATAAACACTAATAAATGACTAATATTCTAATAATATGCAACTAATAGGTGTAACTGTAAAATAACCTTTGTGCTGATCCAGACATGATCAGACTTGACTGCCCCGTTCATCAGGTTAGCTGTGATCTGTGTGTGTGTGTGTGTGTGTGATTGAAGTGACTCACATCAGCGTATATTGTGAAGTAGCCCTCTGTCCCGTCCTGTCCTGTGATGACCCCGTGATGACGGTTGACCCCTGCAATAATGACCCCCTGGAATTCAGTTGGGGCCACGATCTCCACAGACATGATGGGCTCCAGGATCACCACGCTGGACTTCTCAAGGGCTGAGGGCACAGGTCACACATGTGAAGCTCTGGTCAGACAGCATTGAGAGAGAGAGAGAGAGAGATGAAGGACCTGCTCACCGTACCCTGTTTGAGAGCGCCCTCTCCTGCCCGGATGAAGGAGAACTCGTTAGAGTCCACCATGTGATGAGCTCCGTCCTGCAAGATGAAACGCACTCCAGAGATCTTGTGTCCTGTCAGAGGACCCTTCTCACACGCTTCCCTGAAACCCTGAACACACATACACACACTTCAGCAGAGACAGAAACACAACCCAAACAGCTCAGCCAGAAATCCTTTGTGCTCCTCGGAAGAAACCACTTTGGAGAGAGGGATCGTAACATTTAGGACGTCATAATTTCTGTATTCTAGGTCTGAAGGAAAAACACGCTCATCCTCGGGTCATCCAAGATGTAGCAGAGCTTGTTTCTTCTTCAGATCTGGAGAAACAGGTCATTTCATCACTTCCTACCACTGTAAGTGAATGGGTGCCGTCAGAATGAGAGTCTGATAAAGACATCAGAATAATGCACAGCACTCCAGTCCATCAGTGAACACCTGGAGAAGACAGAAGATCAAACTAAGATGATTTTAACTCAAATATAATCCATAATAACTCTTCCTCCAGTGAAAAAGTGCATCTCCTGTTGTCTCTCACATCAATATCCAGCCACATGTTTGTTTAGATGTGTTCTGATCTGTGCCGATTTCTCTCCTGATTCAGAACACTTCTTCACTGGAGGAAGAGTTATTATAGATTCCAGTTAAAATCATCTTAATGCTGGATTCGTTTGACCTTCTGTCTTCTCCAGATGTTAAATTCTGACGGCACCCATTCGCATCCATTGCTGAGACACTGATGCAGAGACACATTTTCAGTAGAGTGTCATTTCATGCTTGAACTATTACTGTAATATTAAGACAAGGTCTTCCCATGTAGCCCTGAAACTCTTAAGACGTGTTTGGGAATTACTGCTATTAACTGCAGACTATCAGAGAATAACATTTACAGGAAGAGCTGACTCCCGCTCTACTCTAGCCTGTGTTTCTCAGAAGGATGCAGGAGTGTGTCTCGGTCTGCTGGGGTGATGATGTGCTGTTGTATGGCTCACCCTCTCCACAGCGGGCACGAACTGTCTGGGGATATTGGTCCCGACGGTCTGGTCGCAGAACTCCAGCTTTGTGTAGTTCCCGGGGTCCAGCGGCTCCAGGACACCAATCACTTTCCCGTACTGCCCCGAGCCTCCAGACTGCTTCTTATGGGTGTAGTCAAACCTGCAGCACAAAGCACCACCCATCCACATCAGTGCTGGACTACACACGCCAGCGGAGGCTTCACAAACACATTTTAAAATATATTCAAAGCGTAAACAGTTACTTTAAACAAATAAAGACAGGTAAAAGGTTTACTGTTTTGGGCTTTGGTGAATAAGAGACTTCTTACTGTTCAAAAACATAACTGCTAGTGTATGGTTAGCAACATTGTTCAAAATATCATCTTTTGTTTTCAGAAGAAAGTAGCTCACATCTTTAATAGCTTTTATCTTTATAATCCATCCCTAACTGCATCAGAGTGTGTCAGCTGTGTAATCCAGCTGCGCTGTCTCTTTAAGAGGGCGGGGCTGTTGCACAAAACAGGAAGTCTCTCATCTCAGTGACTGCGGCTCTCACAGCCCGAGATACCTGCATTTCTTCATCTTTTGTTTGTTCAGTTGAACATTTCTGGGTTCTGACAGAGATCATGTGTCCTGTTGCGTAACTGCAGCTGTTAGAGGCTCAGAGTCCAGGGCCGTGCCCCTCTCAGACAGTTTCTTCTCTGACTCTCGCAGACACCGGAGGACATGGCCAGCACTGGAGACCTGGAGCCCACGCACTTCCCCAGCCGGCGGGCGGCCACGGTGGCCGTGCACCACCTGAACACCATCCACGGCTCACCCTTCCGGGTGTTCGGACTGCAGCAGGTGCACAAGGCCAGCGCGGAGGTCAGGCTCAAACCGGTGTGTGTAGACTCACACCTGTGATGTGCGTTTGCTAACGCCAGCTAACCCTTGTGTTGACAGGATACAGCTGCAGGAGGCAGGAAGTACAGCCTGGACTTCTCTGTGACAGACTGGGCCAGTGGCAGTGCGGTACGCTGCTTCTTATACGCTACTAATGTGCTCTAACAACCACTAACCAGCTGACCAGTTACCAGTGCAGAGCACTAGTACTGACCCCTGCTTAAACTGCATTCACGGCAGGCTGTTTTAACATTTAATCCGTAAAAACAAATAGTATACATTTTTACGCTACCAGTACTCTCTTTTTGATCTAGGAATATATGTGACCCTGTCATAAAAGTCCAGTTTTGTATTCTTCTTCTTCTTCTTATTATTATTATTTATCTAAAAACTGAATAAATACATTTTCCATTGATGTCTGGTTTGAGATACAACTATCTGGAGTCTGAGGGTGCAAAAAAATCTAAATATTGAGAAAATCAGCTTTTAGTTTGAATACATTTAATATGAAGTTTAACAAATTTTGGCATAAAAAGAAATGTATCATTTTGACCCAAACAATGTATTGCTGGCTACTGCTACAAATACAGCAGTGCTACTCACGCTTCGCTGCTCCAGGACCTTGTTCTGTAGTATCTCACCCTGTACACATTTCTTCCAAACACAACGGAAGATATTTTGAAGAAAGTTTGTAACCAGGCTGTTTTGGTCACCATTGACTCCATAGTATGTTTTGTTCTTATGGAAGTCAATGGTGACCCGAAACAAACCTCCACCGTTCCTTTGTGTTCGGCAGAACAAAGACATGTATCCAGGTTTGGAACTACTTGAGGATGACAGAATCTTTCTTTTTACGTGAACTATTTAACTTTTTAAAATACACTACTCATTAAATATATAATCATTAGATACATATGCATAGATACATTAAATGTATGTAATAATCTCAAAATGTTATTATCAGGGTTTCATCGTTTTAATATACAGAAATCAAAAAGTTTAAATATACACTGTTGCATCCTCAATAGTTATTTTGCAGGATTGTGTATCGCTTTATTAATAAGCAGGTAGTTCATCACCATGGCAACCACATCCATGTTGAATGTATTTCTTGTGGATAAAAATTAACTGTACACATAAGAGGCTTTAGACTGCTGCTAACTGTATGTTATTTAAGTGTATTTCTATTCGTAACGACATTAATATATGAACTGTTGTAGTCAGGTAACTCATAACACTTGGTCGTGAGCCTGTACTGTCTGGGTAGTAGTTAGTACTAGAGCTTAATGGAATATACACTAGTAGCCTGAAGTACTAGTAGCATTAAAATAAATACTACGTATGCACGTTTTAAGGATTAAATGTTGAAACGGCTTGCCATACTGTCAATAAATTCATTTTAATGTTTTGCTTTATAAATGAGCTGACATCCTCAAAATAAATATGAATTATAATTACCATCAGAAGACCATGCGTAACAATATTGCAGACATGTTACCGTTAGTAACTTACGAAAGTCTGTTATGTAATGTGTGCATGTTGCGTCAATCAAAATATTCCATCATTAACTAAATTACGTGCTTTCCATCATTTTAACATGAGGATGTACTTTCCCCAGCATGCCTGAAAACACTGCATATTCCTGGATGTACAGGGGTGCACAGCGGTGAAACACAGGTGTGCATGCCCGAGCAAAATAAATCAAATGTGCTGCATAAATACCTGTTAATCATCATTTCATCACGGTCCTCTAGGCTAACCGCTGCCGCTTTCAAAGCAAACCTGTGATCTTACAATCAGAGGCGCTAAACCTGGAAGCACATATACTGTACTTGCTGGCAACTCGCTCAGAGTTTGATGTAAATGATGTAAACTGAATTAAGTGGTCACACCATGTGCAGTGCGAGGACCTGACAACCCCCAGGTAGTCATAACGAGCAGGCTGTGTGTGTGTGTGTCAGGGCCCGGCGCTGCGCTGCTCGGCGGAGGTCCTGTTCCCCAGGACCGAGCCGCTTCGTGCTCCTGAGGTGCAGCTGCACTGTGAGGCCCTGCAGAAGATCAACAGCACAGCCGAAGAGCACGCTTTCTACCAGAAATACCTCGCTCCTGACAGCGCCGTCTCCGCTCAACACTTACCCGGTGAGAGCTACACTAACACACCTGCACGCTGATCTTCTGCTCGGTATTGTTTCCAGGACATTTGACCTTTTCCAAAGCACTACTGTTAATCAAGTGAGTCTCCAGAATTACAAGAGGAACACGCTGAAGTGTTGAGAAACTCACGAAGGCTTTATGAACAGATGCGTTGTGAGTGACTCTTAAAGAACCAGCGTCACTTCCTGTCGAACCGCCGTGAGTTTAGTTCAGTCAGTAAGACTTGTTTTTGTCCATCTTTGCGAAACCGACCGGATGATGTGATGCTGGTCCTTCTCAAGATATGAAGTGACTAGAGCTATAAAGCCTATTTAAAAAATCATGAAGTACTCCAGCATGGGACTTTTATTCATCTTATTTTTGAACTCCAGTCTCTGAGAAGCGGAGAAGTTGGCGCTGGAGACTAAATTAGACCTAATTCTTAACTTCAGTTCTTCAAAGTGTTTTTTCTGCTGACCCAATAAGCTTTTCACTGTACAAGGGTTATGTATTAATTCTAGTAGTGCATTCTTCTCATGGTCGTTTAATAATTAATATAAATCTCTTTTTATCAGAAAACATTCCTAATAATTCTGTACACCTGAATATAAGGAGCTTTCCTCTTTCAGCCTTCATACATGACTATATCACTCATGATTAAATACAAAATTAAGATTGATTTCAGTCCCACAATGCACTGCATCACCCTCTCTCTCTGTGTGCAGACAGCTACGGGAACATGAGCGAGGAGATGCAGCCGTTCTGGAGCTTGGCTCGTGCGGCTGCGTCCTCCATCATGCTCCGGGAGTCCAGCGAGAACACCGAGCTTAACATGGCTCAGGTGGTCAGCGTCACACAGCAGGTCAGCGCGCGCACACACACACACACACACACAGTCAGCTACTTATCAGCTTCTCATTGGCAGGCTTCTGGGAAATCAGTAGATGTTGAGGAGTATGTATTATGTCTATATGTGTGTGTATATATATATATATATATATAGTTTAAATATAGTTATATTTAGTTGAAAAGGAGGAGAAGAATCATCTTGTGTTATTCAAACCCAAAAAATAACACGTTTGTAGATATTTGGGAATCATGTGATGTTTACATAGCTTTTCTCTGGAATGACATCATCAGTAATCTCCTGTGCCCCTCCCCTCATCCGTCAGCGGCACCTTTAAGATTTAGCATTAGGTTTTTATTTGTGCTTTCATTTTAGTTAAGGTTATAGTATTTGCATGTTTTTGTCATTTTAATTAGTTGTTTCTTTTTAAATCAGGCATGCACCACTGCATTGATCAATCTGGGTTGCCAGGTCCACAAACGGCTCCAGACTAACGATCACAGCAAGCTTCTGATAAGAAACTCCCAGACTTATTTCCCAAACTATCAACTATCAATATCAGCGGATATTTAGTATTTTAGTACATTAATATAATATAATATATATATAAAAATAATTTTTAGTGTATTTCAAGTAATTTGTTTTTAAAACTAAACAGTTTTAGTTTCCTGTCATCATGAAGTGCTCCTGCTCCTTCTGCAGTGTCTAAAGCATCCCATGATGCACGCTGACTGCTGCGGTGTGATTATGTGAGTGATTGAGTTATTGTGGAGAGGTTATGATTCATAAACTGAAGATCGCTGTCATGTGTCTCAGGAGTCGAGCGAGAAGCAGCTGATGCTGGACTATGTGGTTCTTCTTCATGACATGCCCTCTCAGGTAACACACACACACACACCTCACCTTGTGTGGACACTAGCAGAAGCAGAGGATCACGTGTGTGTGTGTGTGTGTGTGTTCTGCAGGAGATCATTCAGTGGAAGCTGCTGGCGTCCTGGTCTCCAGACAGAGGCGTCCGGGTCCTGCAGACCGAGTGGCAGCCCAGATGCCCTCACGCCACCAAACCACCCAACTAACCCTGAGCTAAACCTGTACTAAACCTGTGCCAGACAAACACAGCTGCTGCAGTGTGTTCATCACAGTAAACTCTCACCGCCTCCATCGGCTCATGTCTGAGTCTGCCGCTAGAGAAACACTGCTCACCAAATCAGCTTGTGTTCTTATTTGAATTAGATTTCATTGTAATATTTTAATAAAGTCACTAAAGATTTCGTCATTTTCTTGTGTTTTTGTCATTTTTATCAGGTGACACAATTTTTGAAAGAAAAGTCTATTTATGACCTTAAAATCTCTACCTATAGGCATAAAAACTTATACTTATTTTGTTATATCCCTCATATATATATATATATATATATATATATATATATATATCTAGCTGTAATATTTTGAGTGTTATTATGAAGTGTGTTCCAAAATAATCACAGCATCAGATCATACAGTCTCTCACTGGATTGATGACATCACCCTGCACTTTCTGACCAATCACAGCCCGCCCCCTGATCTATAAACACTCGTTCACTCAGTCGGTGTTTTCTGTGAGGTCACCGTGTGTCTGGTTCTACACTGAGCTAGGATGAGGATGAATACAGAAGCGCCAGGAGTGTGTTTTCCTGATGTGTGTGTGTGTGTGTAAACACAGGACTTACGTCACAGCGCTGGTCACCGTCTCTCTGAAGGACACTTTGGGTTTGCCCATCACACACGGACAGTTATATTCCCTCTGCATCCTCTGAAACACAGCGTTATCCAGGTTCAGTCTCGGTCTGAATGAAGCAGGAGAGCTGTTTAAAGCAGTACCTGTGAGTAGATCTCCAGATGCAGCTCTCCCATGCCGGAGATGATGGTCTCCTTATTCTCCAAGTCAAAGTGGACTCTAAAGGTGGGGTCCTCTCTGGTGAAGCGATTGATTCCCTTCGAGAACTTGTCTGTGTCGTTCTGAGGGACAGAAGAGCAGTGTCAGTCTCTGAAGTTCATCTGAGAGAGAGCGGGGGGTGTGTGTGATTCTGGACCTTATTCGAGGGTCGTATGGCCATGGAGATCACAGGATCAGGAACGTGAATGGATTCCTGCAAACACACAATATTACTGAGACCTTACACAGATAGAGGACACTTTCACTGTAATACAGTAAAACAAACACAGTAGCTGTGCAGTGAACTGAATCAGTATTACCACCAAGATCTGCGCGACACCTAAAACTAACACAGCCTTTAAAAACTACATTTCCATTACTTTAATCGCATCCAAAATCAGCGTTTGACTGTACTGTGTATATTCATTATGTATACTTACATACACATATGTATATATTTCAGAAAAATCTGTTAACATTTGTATTTTAAATATATTTAAATATAAATTATATTAATATAAATGTACACATGTAAATATATGCCAATATTTTTTAAATAATATATGAGCATAATAAATGTGCACAGTACACACACAGCCATCGATTTTAGACTTTTTTTTTTTTTTTTTTATAAATCACCTAGTTACCCAGGTAACATTTCTCATTTTGTTTAACTTGATGTACTAAACTTGACACAAATTAATAAAAACAATATTTTGTATGTATGTATGTATATATATATATATATATATATATATATACACACACATACACACACAAACCCCCAAAACTTTTGAAATGAACAAAAACACAACAAAAAGACTAAAACTTTACAAAATAAATTTAAATGAAAAAAAAAAAAAGGATTCAAAAAACATTTTTCTTTTTTCCTAAAAATTGTATTATTAATTAAAGAGTTATTATACTACGGGGCCGTTGAATGCTTGAATCTGATTGGCTGACGAACGTTCTGAGGTGTGCAGTTATTTTCAGGGAA
>JAUMHP010000020.1:38258-61967 GCA_032361065.1 Enteromius trimaculatus
GGACTTTGACCACGATTATTGCTTTACCTCTGTTGCTCCTGTTGCCACTGTTGATCTACGCCTGTACGACCACGTTTCGGAATTAAACTGCTTATGGATCTCAATATGTCTGACTCCGAGTCTCAGTGCTCACAGCCGGACAGACACTCTCTAGGAACAGTCCTAACCATCTAACTATTCTACACTAGTTTATTCTATAATATTTCTTTTTAAATGCGAAAAAGTAAAGTGTGGCTTGACAACAATATCACACAGACAAGGAAGAACACAAAATGAGAAACATTTATTTAAAAAAATCTATTTCATGCCATTTTTGTTATTTTTTATTTTACAAATGTTTACAGAGGAAGGATTGTGGTGATTACTTCTGATTAAACAACATCAGTAAGTTCAGTTACAGACTCAGAGGCAGCTCTGGTCCTGGAAGCTGGTTTATCTGAGCCCTAATGCTCCTTCTGAACTCTGAATTAAGCAGATATCTGAACACTGTATGTCTGCTTAATCAAACACAACTCAAGACCTGAGTGACAGACACAAGTCCTCCAGAACCAGCACACCTGACAGCATTTGGGTTGCTTTACTTTATTCAAACGCATTTAAAAACAAAGACTGAGGAGTTTGTAACACGGTAAAAGGGAAAACAACTTAATTGTGTTACAGATGTGAGGCCTGTTTCACACCGCAGACACGAGCAGTGTGTGTTTAACAGAAGCGTCTCGCAGCTGATCACACACTTAAAGTGACAGTGCACTGATTTGACTGATTTGACACGGAAAAGTCCAGTGTGTTGTGATACGGGAGAGCTACAGTACACTACAGGTGACAGTATGGAAATAGTCTGTTGTGCGCAATTAAACAGTTTATCAGTGACCCACTACTGACAGCCAGTTTAACTCTGCATAATGTGTTTTTTTGCTGCTGCTCAGGTTTGTGGTGTAAAACAGGAGTAAGAAAGTCACTGGCAGATACAGTATGAGCAGGCTGCAGTAAGAAACATCAGCATCAGAGTAGATTCCTGTCAAGAGTGTTTTATTGTGAGTTTTAGTGCTTCTTCCTGCCGGAGCCTTTAATGTTGAGTTCATTATAATGGGTTTGACGTCCTGCGGCCGCTTCATCATCTCTGTGAACACACAATAGTAAAGAAATCAATCACTGTCATGTTAAACAGGACATAACTCATCTCCCTGTGACCCTATATTCTCTGTAAACGTGACCTTTGACATTATGGTGTGGTGTAATAAGGCGGTGCATCAGCTGGCCTGCTGGGTTATTTAAAGAACATTAACTACATGCAAGCCAAGCTCTTCCTTCTGAATCATTCAGTGAAAGCTGAAAACTTACTAATGTTAACTCTTGAATGAACCACCAACATTTTGTGTAGCTGTGCCAGAATGATAAATATTTGATATGAGGCCGTGCGTTACTGTTGCTGTCTTCTGTTAAGATTGTTAGATGTCAAGAAGAAATCAAGCAGCATGGCTTCAGCAGTGGGGTTTAAGTACACAAGGTCATGAGTTACTGGACGGAGACTTGAATGAACAACTATGGCAACAGACAAGGTGGGCGGAGATATGAGTTCATTGACAAGAGTCCAGGATTAAAAACAGAAACAAAGACACAGGAATTTATCTGACGCTGGAGAGCCACATCCAGCTTGATCGTTTTTATTTACATAATATAGAGTGCGTACTGTGTATTTATTATGCATATATAAGCACACACTCACAGTATATATTTTGAAATATTTACAGATATTTACCTTGATATAATTTATATTATATTTAAATATATGTAAGTACAGTAGATAAATATAATAATATAAACATAAAAAAATAAACTAACAATAAAATAAAAAAATGTAAAAAGAGAATAGGACAATATATAGCATACTGGGGACAGATGGTGTGTAAATTCTACTCATTTATCCCCACGTAGGCTTCTCCCAACTGCAAATACAAATGAGTAGTGCAACTGAAGTACAGATTATGTGGAGTTCAGTGTTGGCCTTCAGAGAGAGTTGGCCTTTTTTTCTACCTTTTGAAATATATTTAATAATCGTCAAAAAACTCAGAATGCCAAGCCAGTTTTTCACTCCTTTTTGAGTGCCCTGCTGTTATTTATGAGTCGTTTGACACATTAAGGAATCTATGGACTGGTACGCCAGGTGTTGTCATACTTCTACTATAACTGATAAGAGTTAGCTGCGTTTGGGTGGCTGACCTGCGAGCGTGTTGTGGTGCTGTGATGGCAGCTTGGTGAACCGCTCGGTGTCTCGGGGCTTCCAGACGGGACATGGGTGCAGACGCCTGGAATCGAGACACCTCTCTCTGCCATTCCTCATCGAATGACTGGGCCTCCGCTGTGAAGACAAATCACTGGCTCAGAAAGGAGTAAATGTGACTGCCCTGAATCAAACAGTCCACTCAGGTTTTTAAAAGCTTTCGTGCTACTTCAAGAAATTCCTTTCTTTGGGCCCACAGTGGACTCTTTAAGTTATGTAATTAGGATATGTTTGTCAGTTGTCTGCGAGGTGAAAATCAGGACACATACACCTAAACAGCATATATAACCTGTTCACAAAGCTGCTGAGACTTCAAGAGAAATCTTGATCTCAGAGTAAAGGGGGCGGGGTTAGTTGCTTATTAACTATGCACACAGTGACTGGCTGATAGGAGAGGGGAGGAGTCTCTGTCAGAGGTTTATTCAGAGCGGAATGTTATGTTGCCATATTCAAATAATGATTTTAAAAGGCAGGCTAAGTGTCTCTAATTAAACAAGTATATGTTGTCAGCCTCTTACATCTGTACTTCGCATACAACCCGCAGATATGCATATGAAAAGCCTTTTAATTTTATAAAAAGAAACACTTCTACACGTGTTTGTCTCTGTGAACGCCTCCTCACTTTCATCCATGTTCTGGAAGTCCTGGTTGAGCTCCTTCTCGCCGGTTTTCCTGTTCTCTTTCCTCTCGATGACGTGGCCTCTGTCCTGGATGTGATGGCCAATGGACATCTTCTCCAGCCCGCTCTCAGAGTCCTTCAGGCTCCTCCTGGTCTCCTTTATCTAGACACAGCACAAAGCACAATCATGACCTGGAGCGCAGGAGCTGCTGATGTGTGCCAGTGTCTGAGAGCGGGACTCACTCCTCCAGGAGCACAGCGCGTCTGAGACGAGGCCTGGAAGACTTTGGCCGGCTCGTCTCCCACTTTAGAGTACGTCATGACAGAGGACGAGGAGAACGAGTGGCTGCTGGGGTCTGGAGACATGTTCCCCTGCGAGAAACAGTTACACAAACATCTGAGGGACTATCCATTAATAACTGCAGCGCACTGGATTCAGTCGAGTACTCAGGAGTCATTAGTTCATAAGGCTAAGGTCAGACTTACAAAATGTCTATGCATCGCCTCCGTCCTGTTCCTCATGCTGTCCATCATAGCGAAAGGATTCCTGAAGAAATCCAGCTCCTGTTGACATTTATCACACATTTAGTACCTTCACAGACATGAATCAGGCCATTCAGAGCCCTGTATGATCTCAACAACACAGGCTGAAGTCTCCTTAGGACTTCTATATCTGCGTTTAATCATTTTCTTATATTAAGACATTAGATGTAGACCATGTGTTGCTGTGATGATGTTTCCCAGCTAACAATTTGACATTAAAAAAACATTCCCGTAACGTTCCAATGAAGTTACATAAACATTATTTTTGGACGTTCTTTGAACGTTTGAAAACATTCCACTTACTACTCAATGGTAACGTTTTTATCCTAACGTTTTTAAAATGTAAAACCAAAGTCAATCAGGAGCTTATTTTATGAATATGAAATCTCAGTCCGTGATTCAGCAGCAATGTCCGGTAAGACACGGTGAGATCTGACGAACCAAACACTAGAAACAGCCTGAAGGAAACACAACAACACACCGCCTGTGAGGACACACTGGAGGTCAAAGGTCACTGCACTGGCCTTACAGCATCTAGAACCTGAGATGCATGGGAGAAACTAAACTGAAGATCATAAACTGGTAGCTGAGATGGCATGTTATGCAGCGTCTGGTGGTGTGACAAACTACATGGAGCTGGTAAAGCCTAATTAATTACTAAAATAAATGACTAATTATTATAATAAACAGAAACTGTTTACTGTATGTTAAAAATGCATTTGGTAAACCAGGACTATTGAAGTCAACTGCAAAGAAAATATTTTAAACAGAGAATACTTTTTTTGTGCAAAAAAACCCAAAAATACCATAATTCCCTCAACCATTCTTCTCCTGCGACTTACGTCTTCTGCTCTTTTAGAGAGAATCACAACACACACAAGCTTTAACGCATTTGACGAAATCGGTCTTGTTTACATCCGGGGGAAAGAACGCACATGCGTGTAATCTAGAGGAAAGCGTGCGTATGCGTTGTAATACTCTCTAAAAGACGTAACTCAGAGGAGAAGAATGGTTGAGTACATGATGTATGTTCTCGTAGCATCACAAAACTAAAGTTGAGCCACTGATGATGTTTTACTGGTGTGTTTACTATGTTTCTGGATCTGGATTATTTCAGTTGTGTGGCTGTCTATGGAGGGTCATATAGCTCTCTGATATCATAAGAAAACTGTACTTGAAGACGAAATAACATTACTGATATAAAAGGGCCACTTTTATGACTGCTTCTTTGCTTGATAACAATATTTAAATACATGATATGCACGTTTCGAATAAAATGACTTTATGATAAATAATTCCTAAGTTACCATAAACACTAGTCAATATATTCAGCAGTATATTAACCATATTGCAAAGACAAAATAAGTAATTATGAAATTACATCATTTCTATTTAGGTGGGTGAAAAAGCAGTCTTAAGTTAAATTTGCATTCAACAAAAATGCATTTTCATTAAAGGGCATGCAATTAAGTATCCCAAAACTAATTATTTTATATTATAGTAAATTATTTCTGTAATTAGTACTCTTTTTAAAAGTATGCTATACTGTGATTTATAATTACAAAACAGTTTGAATGATTGATTGATGTTTGAATTTTAGAGAAAGAAAGTTTCAAAGGCACACATCTCAAAATATATTTGCAAAAATGTAAAACTGTATCTGTACGGACAAATTGGGAATAAAATGGTACAACGCATGAAGATGACATGGAGGTAAAGCCAACAAGTTCAAAGTCTTTAATTACCTAAACATGTAGGAGAATCCCTCTTAAAAGTTAAACACAACTAGAAATAACGAGAACTGAACGACTAACTCAAGACACAGAGCTACAAACACAAAGGTCAACACAGTCAGCTACACTGTGAACAGGTGCAGCTAATTACAAACCATGGAGACTAAGGAGAAATCTGAAAGGAACTACAAAGAAGCCCAGAGACATCGGAACAAAAGCAAAACCAAACACAACATAATCCCGCTGAAAACCTGTGTCTGTTTGAATGTTACTCTGGCTGCTGAGAGCGCAGAACGACTCCCAGAATTGGTAGCTGTCACTTCTGGCTATGGCATCTAATAATGGAGAAGCAGCTCGAGTTTCTCTGAAGGTTTAGAGCAGCACTGCCTCAGCGGCTTCTTATGGTCCAGCCGTTTAAAACCATCATCACTTCTCAAGCTAATAAAGCCCCTGGAGAGCGTGATCCGGCTATCTGCTCAAGGAGTAGTTAAGGTCAATATGAGCATTAGAAATATATACATTACAGAATCAATGTGATTCAACTGGAATGTCAGAAGAAAGAAGAGTAAATGATTCATATAATTGTATGTGAATGGCACAGTTAAACGTATTGTTGTGAATCCTGTTGATTAAGTGCACAGGATTTGAAGTGTAATCCAGAGAGTGTCCTGCAGGGAGAAATCAAGAGCCACGGGTTGATAGTTGACACGAGCTGAGCTGTGCGTCACAGTTAATACAGCTCACCATACAGCCAGCTGCTCCAGTCTGTGGCTTCTTTAACTTGTGTCTTAATTTCCCCTTTTCAGGGGTGTAAGACTCACCGTGTATTTTTAACCCGTCGGAGGATGGGTCACGTACGCTATTTTGGGTGGGCTGTGTTTAGAAGACACAGGCCTGAGGTCACGACCCATTTATGCTGCATGCTATCAGAGAAGAATGATTCGACAGACCCAGGGGGGAAAACACGTTTGATTTAGCAAGTGAGCCACACAGGAGAGCTCTGGGAAGAGGAATCAGTTCTGGGAATAAGCACAGCACCATCAGTACTTCAGACACTGAAAACATTTCTCAGGTTACTCCGTCACTTAACGCGCATGTGACTCATAAGCTGCTGCGCCAGTTTGCCAAATGTGTCTCTGGAGCACCGCAGCAGTCATCAGAGCACAGGTGTATATGTAGCAATAGCCACCAATAAATACATCATATGGCTTAGTTATATGATTTGTTCTGCCATAATCCTGAAATATTCAGATAATCTTCCAGTGGTGATCATCTCAAGCACACTGCACACACAAACAATGAGGAAATCTGCTGAAATCACCAGCTCCAGGCTGATTAGTTGGGCTCTCTGGCAGTCTGGATAATAAAAACACTGTCAGTCTGTTCCAGTGGTATCTGGGCAGGGTGAGCACCTGTCTGCATTTGGCAGGACAGTCCTGAAACTGAAAGCCATGGCCTGAGTTTGGCTTTGGAGGATGGAATCACACAATCATCTGACCTAAATGTTCTTCAACCAATGTATTTGTGTGTGTTTTTTACCATTTATATAGTTAGGTGTTGATTTATATTTTATATTGCTAGAAAGGCAAAGTTTTAAAAGCATTAGAGCCAGACCGATATCATCAGCCGATATTAGGCATTTTCCAAATTATCGGTATCGGCATTTATAGTAGCCGATAAATTAATATTTCAAAAATAAAATAAAAACGGACGAAACACCCTTACTGGTAACTTTGATTTGGTGGTTGTTGTTATTTTAAGTTTTTATTTTTATACATTTTATTGAACTTTAATATATTTTGATGTTCCTCTGTTCTAAATTATTGTTGTTTTAGTGAATACTCCACTACAAATAACTATTCTTGATTAAAACCTGCCTCTGCTGGACTGGAGCTCTTGAGGATTGACTGATTCAGTACACTACCTCGTATACTGTTAGCAGTTTATATTGTGCTGTTGTTGTTAGTTATCAGAACTTAACAGAATTTGTCTCCAGTCCCATTCAAAGTTATATTTATGAAGTCTTAAAACTTCTTTTTAAAATGCATATTCATGTTATGTTAGTTAATACTACAAATAACTAATGTTAGGGAAATCGGTTTTGTTGCACGTTTTTGAAATAAAAAAAAAAAATGAAATAAAAAATATCGGCCGATATATTGGAATATCGGATTTTAAAAACCAACAAATATTCGTATCAGCATCTGCCTTCAAAATCCTTTATCGGTCGAGCTCTAAAAAGCATACATCTCTAGATGGTGCTGTATAATTTTGTTATTTAACAGCTTCATGACAGTAAAATAACTTCTATATACTGAAACTGAATGATCAAATGTAAAAACACTCAAGTTTGTCAGACGGTCTGTTTCTGTTTAAGTGCGTGGTTCTTGGCCAAATTAAGCTGCAAAAGTGGACCAGACTGTATGCTGACAGTCTGTGGTCAGTGAGTGACCCTAAAACAACTGGAAGCCCATCCAGAGCCCTGACCCTCAGGTGAGCAGCTGTGTTCACGGCCTCGGGAAGGCCACCAGCTCAAAAACAGATCGCAGCACTGTGAGGAGGCTGGCATCAGATGAAAGTAATTACCAGGGATAAATATACTGAGAGGTGGGGATTACAGACGGACCGGGACTAAGTTTAGCGTTCTGCGCTGCCGGAGTGACCAGCTGGTCATTGTGACGCTCCGTAACGGTGACAAGCCGTCCAATGTTAGCTTACAGCAAACAAACAACTCCTAAAAGCACCTCGACGTTAAAACACTGACCCCGTTTCAGCTGTCAGGAAAGAGCCAGGTCATATTTTAGAAATGTTACATAAGTACAAAATAACAATTAAACACATTCCCTCTACTAATCCTTTTAGTATTACTTTAATAATGCTGATTTAAAAGAACAAATCATTCGACTATGTTTATAATGTAATACTAACACACTGTTATACTACACAAATGTAAGATAACCAGTCCATACAGCAAAAATATATTTTCAGATATATGTAAAACAAACAAACAAAAGAAATCAACAATTCAATTTCTATATGTGTCAGCTACCCATACTGTATATATATATAAGAGAGTGTGTTGTGTAACTCCCAGAAAAACTGTGTCAGTAGAACAAAGCCCAACTGTTGTCTAAAAATATTCCATCAAGTAAAAGAGCTTGATACAGAGCAGTCCCCTGAGCTACAATATGACCTACAATTACACAGCTGCCAAAAGTCCTGCATGAACCTAGCTTACTGAGAATCAGGGCCAGTGAGGAAGATGATGTGTGACTGAAGAGAGGTCTGTGATAGAGTCTAGGATAGGCTCCCAGCTTTAGTAGCCAAGTGTGTAAACCGCTCCAGGTCAAAGAGGTTACACGACAACACAGGCTGAAGGAAGAATGAGGAGCTTGCATTAGTGAAGACTGACCCAGTCGCTGCAGTCGGTGTTGGGCTGAGCCGGGGCCCTGTGACCCCTGTGATGGCCGTCTGTGATGCTGGACATAAAGCCCCGACCGAAGGGGTCAGAGAAACTCCCCATCATCTGCCGAACGCGCTCATGATGCAGCTGGAACGGGTCACTAAAAGAGAAAATCAGAAGAAAAATACAATAAAGAAAAAAATATCATAGTTTTTGTAATATTCCTCTGATTGTTGTGGCAATGCATTGAGAGCAGAAGTGCCTACCTTGAGGAGCTACTTAAGAATAGAAAGAAGACAGACAAGAGACTTCATTACACTTTCTCACACTGACAAGTGCATTCATCTCTAGTTTATATAGACTGGGTTAAGAGCTTTTTTTCCACTAATAACATAGTAAACAGTGTTGAAAATCCTGTATCGAAATGACATATATTGCCCTATATTAACAATAAACAATATATTTTTGTGAACAGTAAGATTTTCAAATGTTTTTTAAAGTAGTTTCTTCTGCTCACTGATCCTGCTTACTTGATCCAGATTAATTTTTTACAAATATTTATAATATTTAAAATATCTGTTTTCTATCTGAATGTATTTTTAAATGTAATTTTGTACATTTTTGTACATTTGTAATTTTTTTCAGGTTTCTTTGATAAATAGAAAGTTCAGAAGAACAGCATATCTGAAACTGGAAATCGTCTGTAGTACAAAACATTAAAAACTATTAAAAAAATCTTACTGTTAATATAAATGTTTACAGGTAGTGTATAATTTCCATACTACATTCTCCACTTTATTACAACAAGCACAAATCTAGTTTCTATATGATTTTGTATTTTATTGTTTTATTTATTGAAAGAAAACATGTATATGTTTTTTTATTTACTATATTTATAATATAGGTTAGATACCTATATGTTCTCAAATGTATAAACACCATATATATTTGTAGAGGCTTCAGTTCTGAATATAGCCCTAAACCTAAGCCATTTCATAGCCTGTACATCTCTGCATGACGTATCAGTCAGCATAAATAAACAAACAAACAAATATATACTCAACATTATCTATAACTAAAAACAATACCTACACTAATGATTATAAAACTGGGTCAGTAAGGTTATATTTTCAGACTGTGTAATATAAGAGTGAGGGAGACTCACGCAAAGAAAGGGTCTTCGTCGAGACGTCTGGACATCCTGCTGCGCTGACTGCGGCTCTTCTGAAGCACGCGCTGCAGTTACTATCGAAACCCCGCACGGGGGCGCACGTGACCAGCTCTGAGCGTCTGGATTGGCTGAACGCCGCCGCGCTGGCCACGCCTCCATGCGCGGTGTTGTGTTTGTTTGCATGCGCTGTCATGGAAACTCTTATTATTATCTAGCAACTTCCACATATGTGACCCTGGAGCACAAAACCAGGATTAGGGTCAAAAACTGAGATTTACACATCCTCTGAAAGCTGAATGAATGCGCTTTCCTTTGACTGTGGCTTATTAGGATATCGTTATATTTCTAACGAGGGGGGAGGGGCATACAAGAAAATGTATCATTTTAACCATATGTATAGTTGACTATTGCTTTAAATATACCTGTGTTACTTGTCACTGATTTTATGCTCCAGGATATGATATTCATCTCACATTTATTGTGATATTCTGTCCCTACAATATGCCCAGTGGTCACATAAGCACACCTGCTCAGACTAAACACCGTCACAGCTATTCAAACAGTGCACAACATATCATTTAACAGTGTTAACCAGTCATCTTCCTACTCTTCAGCACAATGATGAGCACACAAAATTAACCTATTACATTTCAAAAGAATACAACATTAAAGATCTCCACTGAGCTAAAATAACACTTCATTTTAACATGTTTACTCTCCTTTAACAGTCAGAGGCAAAGCATGCTGGGAACTAGAAATCTGCTTTAACTCATTCAGCACATGTGTGCTTATTCATTTGTATGGGGACATCTATGAGCAATATACTTAACAAAAGATGAATGATTATGAAAATTAGATTTATTTCTAAATATACAGCCAATCAATATATATCGCCAATGCATAAACTGATTGAAAAATATAAGCGTTGTGTTGTAATATATGGAAATGTATTATGTAATATATCAAATTATTTGCATTATATTCCCATATAATTTTGCTCCTTTAACGTGTCAGAAACACTCTATACTATGCTGTAAACAAAGTGGTCATGGAATAGAGTTATAACATTAAATGTGTAGAGAAACTACGCTCTATCAGTCCACTGAAGAACACCAACAGAGACCTGATACTCCAGACACACACACACACACACACACACACACACAGAGACAGACATCAACGCAGCAGTACAGATCAAACTCAAACATGCAGGATCTCTGTGTCTGAATATTCATGTGTGTTCCAGCTAACCAGAAGCAGGATTTAGTGCAGGTTTCCGTGTTATGTTCAGTAATTCTATGCCAGTGCGGTGAACCGCCTGATCTTTCTATATTTAGTTCTGTAGATTAATAGAGTGATCACAGATAGGCATTATTGAGCTGAACACGGTGTACTTTCTATCACCCTCAGCTCGTGTTCAGCAGAACAGCGCCATCTAGTGACTCTAGACTGAAATTACAGTTACAGGGGGCATACAGTATAGGTTTATGTGTTAATTGTGTGCTCAGGCTTCTCAGGGATCAGCTGTTTTGAATGGAAACCTTTCTGAAAACTCCTTTTTGTGTTCCCTTTCTTTTTATATTGGTCACATATAATATGAATACTTTTTTATATAATATAATGCATTTTAGTCAGTGCCTTCCCTGCTGTCCGTTTAACAAGCGTTCTGTCTGAACAGAAAACACTGTTCACAGGAAGAGACTTTAAGGGCTAGATTACTAGAGAGGAAATTAAAACCGCTGTGGTTTCTGATAATAAAGCAGACCTAGGGACAAGAAAAATAACCCTGTCAATGTTGACCCAACACTAATGTATGTATGTCATGAACTGATGCATCTTTTAGCAGTTCAGCTGCAAGAATACAGTGAGATAAGAGAGGCATGTTTATTTCCCTGTCTCTGTTCTTCCATAAACTGCAAAAACAAAACAACAACAAAACAACAACAAAATACCATTCAAAAGTTTTTGAACAATAAGATGTTTAATGTTTTTTAAGAAGTCTTTTCTACTCATCCAAAGTGCAGCATTAACAAAATAAACTATAAATGTCTTTATCATCCTTTTGATCAATGTAAATCATCCTTGCTAAATAAAAGTATTAATTTAATCATTTATGTCCCATTAAAAACACTCCAAGTATTTTGGTATACTATTATGTTACAAAAGCTTTTTACTTCAGATAAATGCTGATGTTTGGATATATCTAGTCATCAACTATTAAATATAGATAATAATAATAATAATAATAATAATAATGTTTGTTAAGCAGTAAATCAGTATATTAGAATGATTTCTAAAGGATCATGTAACACTAAAGACTGGAGTAATGATGCTGAACATCACAGAAATAAATTACAGTATATATTAATATATATATATTTTTTTATTTTAAATCGTAAAAAATATATTTTAAATTACTGTTTTTGCTGTACTTTAGTTCAAATAAATGCAGGGTTGGTGAGCAGAAGAGCCTTCTTTAACAAACTTTAAAAATCACAAAATTCCAGTACAAATATCTGTATCCTTACACTGTAAAAAAAAAAAAAAAAAAAATTGGTAAAATGTACGGTAAAAAAACAGCATCTGTGGTTGCCAGAATAAAACCGTGAAAAATACAGTAACAATAATTTTTGTTTTACGGTTTTATGTTAAATTTTCAGTTAAGTATCGTAATTTTTAATAATTAACCGTAATATCTGGTATAATGTTAATATACCAACCTATTAAAGCAGTGAAGTAGTAAAGTACATCTATTTTGTACCTTTGAAATACACTGATAACTACCAAATGTAGGCAGTGATGAGCAAGTCACATGATGAACCAAAGCCTATCACAAGTAGCTTATAAATATGAACATGTACAGAAGGAGCTCAGTGTCATTCACACAAACACTAAACACCATCATGGTAAGAATTATTAAACTGAAATGTGCAATAAACAATCCTTTAACAACATTACATGTAACACAACCCTAATAAACATTACTGATACAAAAAACTAAGAAACTTAGTTATTTCGAAGAAAAAACATGAAATTCAAACACATCAGTTTATGGTGTTTCCTAGTAAATTGACCTTTAACCATTTAACATTTTACCGTAGCATTTTCACAGTTTTTTACCGTTAAAATCCCGGTCATTTTTTACAGTGTAAAACATTAAACAAGCTTGTGCTCTTCCTGTACAATTTTTTTTAACTATTTTATAAAAATGTATAAAAATATAGCTAATTTTTGCTAGTTTTTGTAAGGTATGAGAAGGCTGTTAAGGGTTGGTGCTGCAGTGAGCTCTGTTGGACATCTCTATCCTGGTGGAGGTCTCTGTCAGAGAGGCGTGGGGCAGCGGGTGACGGCTCAGAGCCGCGGTCAGCTTCCGGCGGAAGACTTGACACAGAAAAACATAAATGAGAGGGTCCAGGCACACGTTAGTGGAGGACAGCCAGAGCGTGATCTCTTTAGCGTAGTACAGCTGGTTTTGGGCCCGGCACTGGGTCTGGGCCCGGGTCTGACTGAGAGTGTAAGGGACCCGGGCCAGGTGGAAGGGTGCGAAGCAAACGAAGAAAACCCCCACCACCACAAACACCTGTGGACAGGAAGACTGGTTAGCACACTACACACCAGAAACCAGAGCATGTCAAATCAAGAATTCCCTGCAATACTGCTACACTGAACATCGGAAACTGGCTTGAGCACAGATCTTATCTGGCTGGATACGAGACCTGAGACTCTTAATGGTATTCATAGCAATAGCCAATGATACACTCTATGGGTCAAAATTATCCATTTCTCTTTTATGCCAAAAATCATTAGGATATTAAGTAATGATCATGTTCTGTGAAGATATTTCGTAAATTCCCTACCATTAATATAACACCACTTCATTTTTTAATAGTAATATGAATTGCTAAGAACTTCATTTGGACAAATTTAAAGGTTACAGTCACTGAACTGAGAAAGTAATTTAACTCAGACGGAGACCCGTGACCTGCTCATGTGCACATATGTGATATATTTATGATGTACATTTTATGCCTTCTGTGTTTCACTTCTGCTAACAGGAACAGTGTGAAGTTGACCATTTAGGCAATGGCTAGATGGATTCAATAATGCATACATAGCAGTAAAACCAGGGCTCCAAATATTTGAGTTCAACCCAAAATTAAGTAATGAACAAATAAAACTGTTATTTTGAGCAGTGAGTGAAGAGAAGAAATGGCGAGAAGTGTAGCAGTGAAGCGTTTGCCAGTATGCTATCATTACAGTTCCAAGTGAGGGTTCTCTTGCCTTTTTTTTTTTTTGTAAGGCAGCTTTTCACTTCTTTTGTGTGTGAGAAAATAGAAGTGTGGCGAGAAAGCCTGAGAACAACTGTACGATGACGAATGTGTTGTTACAGCCCTTGTAAACCACAAAGATTCTGTGCACAAGCCTTTACATATTACACTGATCATAGGTCATAATGCTCAATGTCATATGTTTCTCGAGGTTAATTTTTAGAAAGCTATGGAACGCATGTAATAATGTTGTAGGTATAGTTTCTTACACAGACTGATTGTTTGACTTCATAAGACCTCAACATATCATCAGGATCTATTGGTATTTATTTCTCAGAACAACACATAGCACTGTTTCATTACTGAACGACTCATATACTGTATACACAACAGTGTTGGAGGTTTCATGGTTTTATTTTTATTTTTATTTTCAGTGTGAAGGTTGAGTTAGCAGAGCAATAGCACAGCTGTGCATAAAAATATTACAAAACTCAACAACATAATGTGAGACATCAGAGTTCAAAAGTAGGCAAATTGTTGGTGTGTGTCTCACTGGCACATCTGTGACCAGCACAGCATGTCTCAAGAGCCACAGTATGAGGTGAAGAACAAACCACATCCAATAGGAGTAACTGTGAACACAAGAGAAAGTTTGGGTGCTAACCCTGACTGCTACCACAAACAAAAACAGCTACCCAACTGTTCTGTTTATACCAAAGCTGTTGGTCGGGGGCTCCACAGAGTCAATATATATGGCCAAACCTTTGGTCACTTATGCCAATGCCAAATGTCAGTTTCAGTGGTGTAAGCAGGAAATCTTGGGGTTACACAATGTCCAATGTTCACTGTCTTTCCCTCATCTGGAGAAGCCCCCAAGAACTGCCGAGTGAAGCATGGGGGTGGATCAGTGATGGTTTGCGCTCTAACATCGTGGCATTCTCTAGGCCCAATAGCTAGACACTGCCAAGAACTATCAAACTATTCTGGAAAACAGGGTTTTGTGTCAGTTTTGGTCAGTCATGTGCTTGTCTAACCCCTCCTTCTCGTTTCTTCTTTACCACACCCTCTCGTTAGCCTTGTTGAGTTCTTGTTAGTGCTTTCCTTCCTATTGTCTTTGCCTAAAGTCTTCCTATTGTCATTCTCACCCCTTCTGTCTCTGTCTTCGTCTCTGTCTGTGGCTGAGTGTGTTTTCTTGTGTCCCTGCCTGGTTAGTCTTGTGCCCTTGTCTTGTCTAGTCCTTTGTATTTTCATCTTCTTGTCTTGCTCCTTGTTTTGTTTTTTGTCTGTTTTTGCTTTTATTTTAGCATTTTAGTTATCCTAGTCCTGATCTTTTGTTCTGCATTTTGCATATTCAGTATTTGTTATTTATTTATCTGTTGTATATTCAGTATTTGTAAGTTAATTATGTTGGTTAAATTAATAATGACTTATCTCTCTATCTGCCTGGTCTTGTAATCTCCCAGTTCCTGCCCGAGACCAGTGGTCCTCCCTAGCTGTCCTTGAAACTTAATTTCTGGTGACCTCATACATCAACTCAGGGTAAAAACCTCCTGCTACCGATCCCCAATCCCAAGTTAAATCCATTACTGGGAAACCCTTATCTGATAAAGCAGGAAAACATAGTGCTGGGCTTATTCACCTTCAACTGGGGCAGTGCCACAAAGAGGATATCGATTCGCTGGTTCTGGAGGGCTCAACAATGGAATTGGTCTTAGGGCGTCCGTGGCTTGCAAGGCATGAACCCATCCTCTCCTGGGGCTCTGAAGAAGTACTCAAGTGGGGTTCCCATTGCTGGCCTGAATGTTTTCCGAAATTACCTCTCCAGGTTCCTAGTACTGTTCAAATCTATACTACCTCTATTGAAAGTCATGTGGATAAACAATCTGTTGTCATTCCCCCAGATTATCAAGAATACCAGGATGATTTCTGCCCCAGGAGAGCGACCACCTCACCGCAAATGGGATTGCGCCATCGATCTGCTCCAGGATGCTCCAGTGCCCAAAGGAAAGATCTATCCACTGTCTATCCCCCGAAACTAAAGCTATGGAGGAATACATCACGGAAGCACTAGAACATGGTTACATTTGTCCTTCAAATTCCCCTGCTGCTTGGAGTGTATTCTTTGTTGCAAAGAAAGATGGTGGACTTCGACCATGTATGGATTATCGAACACTGAACAAGGTAACCATTGCATTTAAGTATCCTCTGCCTCTTGTTCCTGTAGCTCTGTGAAATATATATATATATATATATATGTTGTCATGGGGTGAAAGGAGGACATGACAAGGAGAGCTCAACTCTCTCTCAGATTTATTAACATAAAGGCCCACGTTGAGGTAAAAGTGCGGCTGGAGGAAGGTGCTCTTTGGGCGGGGTTCCAGTGGCTGTGCGTATGGGTAGAGCCCTGGGAAATTTAGCAGTCTGAACGGTCACAGGCTTGCTTCTGAAATGAGATCAGGTTAGTTCCTCTGCAGTGTGGAGAATGAGTCTCAGCCTGGAGTGTGCCTCGCACGGTTTATCTGGCCGCGGTCTAATGAATGCCAGCTGTGGCCAATCAGCTGCTGATGGGTGCGCTCTGCTGTTCCTCGTCTGTTTCCAGGGCAACGCTGATCTGCTCATCACACTCATCACACTCCCCCACCCAGATGACAGATATATAGGAAATCATGAAGTCCCAATCCCACTTGTCGTCGGCTACCACTCTCTGTAGCATCTGCTTGAGGGTTTGGTTAAACGGTTCTACCAGTCCATCCGTCTGAGGATGGCATACAGAGCTCTGCAGCTGCATTACCCGGAGCAGCTGGCAGAACTGGCAGAGATCAGTCATCAACTGGGACATGAATGGAATGCCCAGATCAGTCAATATCTACTGGGATGCCGACTCAGGTGCAGAGCAGGAACAACTCGTGGACGTTGGTTTTTGCCTTGGCTTTGCGGAGGGATACTGCTTCTTGGAACTGTATGGCATAGTCAACGATCACCAGAATGTGTTCATGCCCCCAGATAGACTCTGGCAGTGGCCTTATCAGATACATCCCGATGCGCTCGAAGGGCACCTCAATGATGGGCAGCGGAATTAGTGGGTTGGGGGGAAGCGGTCGAGGTGAGATTCTCTGGCAGGTTCTCTTCTGCCTCCTGGTCTGGCCAATGAAAATGGTCTCGGACCGGTTGTATCATCTAGGCAGCCCCAAGATGAGCATGTGTCAGCTCCAACATTGTTTACGTTTTTGATTTAGGGACCCCCAAGGTTATGAGTTTCAGGAGTTTTGGTCTTGGAATTGCTATCACGCATACCTGATATAGGTTTCCATCTGCTGAAGGGTTTGTGGTAATCCTTGACATATTTTTTGTTCAATGATGCTCCAGAGGTTCTCTAAAGGTGAAAGATCTGAACTGCAGCAGATCAGTTCAGCTCTGGACTCTTCTAATAGAAGTCATGCTGTTGTAATCGCTGCAGTATGTGGTTAGCATTGTCCTGCTGAAATACACAAGACCATCCCTGAAATACACCTCATCTGGAGGGGAGCATATGTAGCTCTAAAACCTTTATATACCTTGCAGCATTCGTAGTGCCTTTCAAAACATGAAGCTGTTTATACCTTATACACTTATACACCCCAACATCATCAGAGATGCTGCTTTTGAACTGAATGCTGAAAACACGCTGACACAGCGTCAGTGATTGTCAGAAGAATGTCTGACCATAGAATACTTTTCCACTTTAAAACTGTTTAAATAAGTCTTGCTCCACAGGACCCAACAAGCTTCTGGACCATGTTCACATTTGGCTTCCCTTTTATCATGATAGAGCTTTAGATTGTGTTTACCAACAGTGGTTTCTGGAAGTATTCCTGGGCCCATTTAGTAATGTCAATGACAGAATCATGTGATGAGTGTCGCCTGAGGACCCAAAGACCACAAGCATCCAACATTTTCAGCCCTACACACACAGAGTACACTTTTTTTTTTAAAGTTAAGGGATTTTGTTTGCAGCTCATGTCTCCATTAATCTACATAATTACCCTGAATTAGAGTTTCCGGACCCAGTTGCTGGAGGCTCACAACAGCACACATTATTGGAAATAATGTCAGTGTTTGCACTAAGAAGTTAACAGAAAGTGTACTATACCTTAGATGTGGTCTGCTTGCTGGCTGTGTCACTGCTGCTTTGTGACGCACGGTATGATTCAAACACTTTTCGGCTAATGAAGGTGTAGCAGACGACCATAAGCGCCAACGTGCCCCAAAAAACAACCTGGCAGAAGTAGTTAAAGCCTTCATGCCACAGGAGTCCCATCTCCCCTTTCATCTTGGTGCATCGTAGCTTAGCGCCCGGGGAAATCTGTGGCATACGGTTACTCAGGATAACGTTCGGCAAAGCCAGCGACACCATAACCACCCAGACAACAGCACACAGTATCTGACCCACTCTGACCCTCTGAAGAGCGCATTTCCCAAACGGATGCACAATTTTTAGGTACCGGTCCAAGCTGATGAGTCCGAGGAGGAGGATGCTGATGTACATTGTGGTATAGAAGAGCACAGCTGAGTACCGGCAATGAAAAGCCCGGAGCTGCCAGGAGCCCAATCCAGCATCAGTCAGCGCCTTCACGGGCACGGTAAGGGTCATCAATAAATCGGCCATGACTACGTTCTTCAGGTACACAACAAACGTTGAGCTGCTGCGGATTTGGAAGAAGATCCATGCGGCCAGACTGTTCAAAACAAACGCCACCAGAAAGAGAGCAGCGTACAGGCAAGGGAAGATTACAGATGTTACTCTGGTGTCCCGCTCGCACTTGAGTGAAGCGTTCACCTGACTCGAGTTCATCTTAAGGCCTGGAGGAAGAACATCAATAGTTTATCCACATACAGCGACAAACAGAACAACTACATTGATATAATGGGGGGGGGAAAGTATGTTCAATGGGAAAATTCACACAAATGCACTTACAGATAATCTGTTATGTTTCATTTAATTGACAAACCATTGCTAGAGCAAATAGATGAACCAGAAATAACAAAACCATAATATACTTAAATGAACAATTTTTATATATTACAATTAATTTGGAGAGAAACAAATACACATGTACACACGCACACACATTCGAGAACAAACACTCACCAGGAGAAGGTTTAGAGACTTGTGAGAACAGCTAAAGAGGAATTAATAAATGGCTTAAGACTTTCCGGCAGCTGTATCCACAGTGCAGTACGTGGTACTGTGTAACCACACACACACACACACACACAGATAGATAGAGAGAGAGAGAGACTTTGTGACTTAGTGTAGACATACTATACACTTTTATTGCCTTTGTATAAAGATTACCACAGACTAAAGACCACATTAACTCTAACCTCCACCCCCAAAAAAATGTTGTATGGTCAAGTACAAAATGCATTTTTGCCTATTTGCTACCAAATCTTTTATTTGTTTCTGTTTCTATTTTTTTTTTCTTTTCTAAAGTGAGGACAGCACTGAATATCCCCCATGAGAGGCTTCTGACAGATTTAGCTCAGTGCTAGGGACAATTCCCTAAATGTTTGCTAAGTATGCGCACAAACACACACACAGTTTTGCACATGTGCACACATACTCTCTCTCTGTCTCTCTTTTACACACACATACCCCTGCGCGCACACATAGTTGTTTTCTGCTTTGTTGATGCCTAGAAGCATTTTCTCATCAGGCTTCTTCACAGCAATGCCATAGAAGAACCATTTTTGGTTCCACAAAATCTCGTTCTTACCAATCTGAAGAACATCCTTTCACCACAAAGAACCTTTTGTGAAAAAGAAAAGTTCTTCAGCAAATATAGGTTCTTCATGGAACCATTTAGACAGAAAAGGTTGTTCTATTGCATCATTAAACACCTTTATTTTTTAAGAGTATATGGTGTGGTGAACCTTTCTTTATTCAATCCTAAAATAATTTTTCAACACACAGTTGGCAAAATGTTGTATAGATAACTGGCCTCTTTGCACTATATGACAGGAAGCAAATGTGAAAATGTTTTCTTAATTTTAGTTTTAAACATTGCCTATTCTAACCCAAGTTGTTGCAGTTGTCTTGTAGCTCACCTATTTCCCTTTCCTTGCCGCTGTCGTCTCTGGTTTGCTTAGTTGGGGCACCTAATTTATAGTGATTATCGTTGTTTTGATTACAGAGACTGTCTCTGCATTTAATAAATAGTTTAATCTCGTCATTATACATTACCATTACTCTGTTCTCTTATTTGATAATGTTCAGTGCTTTGCTACAATCTGTATTGTTAAAAGCGCTATAGAAATAAAAGTGATTGATTGATTGATTCTCTTTTTAAAGGTCAACAAATCTTTGTCTTCTTTACATTGCCTCCCCAGAGACAGATTCGTCACAGATAGATTGGCCTTCTAGTTTCAGGGGTGAATGAAAAAGGAAGAGTTGGAGGAACTGGAACCCGAGGTAAGCATGAAGATCAAAGTTGGTGTTTTCAGCATTCGGATGAAACCTCTGTGGTTTGTTTTTATTTGGTTTGTGGAACTTAAATGAAGCCCAATTCTGTGAGCCTTTGTCTCTTCCTGCACTCTCACCTAACTGTGCAACAACAGAATTAACAACAGCAGTTTTTCCAAAATTAACACGCTTGCACTGTAATACTAAAAACCCAACCAAATTTTGCATTGTCTAAACAGCATCTGTTTCCTAATACTGGGTTGAGAAAAATGCACAGCAGAAGTTGAACTTCCTTTGACAGCAGCTGATGCAGCTGTTCTTAGCTGTCACTGAGTCTGTCACGTGCAGCTCTGTAATGGCTTGGCTTGTCAATCAAACTGGAAAAAAGGAAAAGAACTGTCAGGATCACTGGAATGATCATTGGAGCACCATATTCCGCCATACTTACACAGCTCAAAACACTGTAAAACCCGAAAGCTTCCCATGAAACCAAACATCAGGCACAAAACATTCCTTAAAGGGGTCATATAAAGGCAATTTTCAACAAGCTAATATGATTCTTTAGGATCTTAATGGAAATTTTGAAATAAAGATTGCTTTAAAATTTCTCAAAGATAGTTTAAAAAACGCTAATTTTACCCTGTCAGAAACAGCTGTTTAGAAATCACTCTGTTCTGTGTACTTCCCCTTTAAATCTTCACGAGCAATTATTAGGAAAGGTGATTTGCAAAGATTCATTAAAAGACATTATACTCACTGCTTCTGTAGGTGAGGCTGGATCATGAATGATTCTCGCGAACATAAACACAATCAAGGGAGCTTTCCCTTCAGAACCAAACGTAACGTTAAATAACTACTGCTATGTTCATTAATACATTTAACAACAAAACACCTCAATCTCTTAGGAGTCTTGCTTGTCTCTGCGTCTCGGTCTGATGACGGCTCACTCAGAGCGGGTCTGAGGTAAGACACCAGTTCAGTCTGTGTGACACGCTGCTGTCAATCAACTATTGTGGGCGTGGCCTGTCATTGTGATGCCACACCCACATGCATTTGAGAATGGCTTGATTTCAGAATGGGCAACTTATTCTTCTTTTAATTTAATAAAAATACTTGTGGATCTTTATCATTGTAGGGTGGTTGTTTACGCACAATTCCAACACACATTTCAGTCCAAACAGCTTGAAAAAGTGCATGTACCACTGTATGACCCCTTTAGCCTTCTGGACATACAGTGTAGCATGGGTCACTGAAACCTGACTGAGAAGTGTCAAGAACTCAGATTACTTGCATAATGCATTTACCATATCTTAAGAATTCATGGTCTTAACCCTGTCATGTTTGGTCTCGTTGGACCTCATTAAGGTCTGTGTGCGATTGGTAAAATGGTCTCAGTTCAACTTCTGTGAGAATGTTTTAGTCAGACGCAACCCTGTGGGTCACAAGATCTTTACCAACCAAAGGGTATTTTATGCATTTACCACTCATTTGAAGTTTTCTTTGTTTTGATCTGGATATATAAGCAGTGTGGCATTATTGTCATTGTTATTGTGGGATTGTGTAAACAGAAAACACCCACACAGTGTGTCTCTCCGGAGCTCTGCACTAGAACTCTCACTGCTGTGGGTCTCTCTGCTGCTAATTACACATCTCTCACTCTAAGATTTATCTTTAAGCAATTGATGTCATGTATTTATCTGAACTGGAGCTAAATTTTCCCTTTCAATTGGTCACTCAGAGTCATGTCTAGTGTCGCTAGTGTCCTGCGGGAGTCTCCCAAGGCTCCAGACTCTAGGTCCTAACCGTGGAGTACACACATGGAGTCCTCTTTGGGTACCCCAGCCCTCTGCTGTTTCTCAGGGATTCAATATGAGGGCCTGGCACCAAATGCTCCGCCACATCAGGCTGCCGAAAGGGACGGGCCTCCAAACTGGGCCTCTCAGTGCTTCTTCTTGTTCGAGGTGAGAACACAGGATACTTGTTCCACATGAAGGCTATAAAATCTAGCGAACGTGTTGCCCAGCCCACAGCTCTACAGATATCTGTCAGTGAGGTTCCACATGCCAGCGCCCCGGACAATGCCACACTTCTTGTTGAGTGGGCCCGTAGCTTGAGGGGGCAGGGCACACCCTTTGCTTGGTAGGCCACTATCCAGTGGGCCATCCTCTGCTTGGAGACGGCATTCCCCTTCTGCTGGCCTCTGTGACAAACAAAGAGCTGGTCTGAGGTCCAGAAGCTTTCTGTCCAGTCAATGTAGCATCTTACTTGGACGGGAGAGCAAAGCAAGGGCTGGATCTGCCTCCTCCGAGGGCTGCGCTTGAAGGTTCAACACCTGATCTATCTCTTAAATGGAGTAGTGGAAACCTTGGGCACATAGCCGGGCCGCGGCCTCAGTGTTACCTGGGAGTCTGCCGGCCCAAACTCAAGGCACGATTCATCTACCTAAAACGCCTGCAGGTCCCCTACCCTCTCTTGATGGCAACCAGTGCGAGCAGGAGCAAAGTTTTCATTGAGAGAAACTTCAGCTCGACTGCTGGCAAAGGCTCAAATGGGACCTGCTGTAGTGCTCTCAGCACCAGAGACAGGTCCCAAGAGGGTACAGTGAGGGGCCGAGGAGGATTCAACCTTCTGGCCCCCTTGAGAAGCCTGATGACTAGGTCAGGCTTATCCACAGACCTGACAGCTATGCGGTCACGGTTTGCAGCAACAGCTGCCATGTAGACTTTAAGGGTGGAGGGAGACAGCCTTAGCGCCAACCCCTGCTGCAAAAATGAAAGCACGACTCTGATCGGGCCTCTCCGGGGATCTTCTGCGCCTGTTTATACTCACGCAGTGATCTGCTGCAGCTGGATGCAATCAGTGCATGCCAATGTTCACTGGCGTGTTTCTATACACGGAAAGTAGATTGGTCGCTCAAAGTGAGATCCTAATTCGTCTGTCATATCCAACGTGACTCGGAGTGACTGACTGAAAGGGAACTGTCCTCGAGAGGGGCGCTATCAGCCGGTGCTTACAGTCAATTTAAGAGACAAAAACTTTTTTTTTTTGGTTGCTTGTTGTTCCTCTCACCCTCTTTGTTCCTTTTTGGGTCAATATCACTATAAAGTGCCCTTTGTTGTCCCCATCACAATCATTTTGGCCATTTTGTGTAATAATACTATTCTGGTTGGACACAAGTAATGTATAAGTACTTTAATACACTTTTGTGCAATAATAGCTGCATTCAAGTGGGTTTTCTTTATTTTATTC
>JAUMHP010000020.1:89538-101024 GCA_032361065.1 Enteromius trimaculatus
GTGATATCCTCGGTAACCTTGGTTCCCTGACTGATTCCTAATGGTCGTCTGTCTATGGCTGCCACAGCCACCCGAGCGCCACATGGAAAGAGATGAATATTACAACGCTTAGCAAATCCTTCATCTATGAAATTGCTCCAGTCAATGAAAGCTGAGGTAACATATATATGCGATCTTGCACTTGAATCTGTACTGGTATAGTGAGAATTGGTTTTTCACTCACCCGATTAGTGGATGGTCGGCTCGGCCGGGTAGGACAGTTGGCCCGGATGTGATCGGGTTGGCCACAGTAGAGACAGAGATGAGACCTCAATCGGCGCTCACGCTCCTCTTGAGTGATATGGGTGGTCCCGATCTGCATCGGTTCAGGCTCTGTGTGTGAAGTGGTGGCTGGAGATGACAGAAAGCTGGGTAGCCGTCTAGAGCATTGGGATCGTAGCAGATTATCGATTTGAATGGTGAGGTCCATAAACTGCTCGAGTGTTTTTCCCTCATCTCTGAATGCCATCTCGGTTTGTAGATCATCGCGGAGGGCTTTCCGGTACAGTACGTTTAACGGGTCGTTGGGCCAGCCTGTCTGTGCAGCTAGAGAGCGAAATTTGATGGTGAAATCCGCTGCTGACTGCGTGCCTTGACATAAGGCGAGAATCTCCTCCCCTGGCTTTCTGGTAAAGAAGGGCGGGGCTTACCGGTGACTGCTGGTGGCGGCGGCGGTGGTGGGGCTGGCGTTGCGGGAAGTGGTGTCAAAGCGGCGACTGCTGAGGTGAGCGCTTGCAGTGATTGCGTCACTCCTTCCATGCAACGATTGAGTTTTTCCAGTTGCTACTGGTGAGCGTTAAGTTGGGAGCTTTGACGCATGACTTCCTGGGCCATTGAGTACAGGGCTGCTGGATCTTCTATTGGCAAAGTTTTCTGTGACGCCTGCGCTGAAGCAGAGTCAGAGTCAGAGAAGTTGAGATCCATCTGCAGATTTAATAAGCAAACAAGGTCGTACAGGCAGAAGTCAAAACACAGATCAAGGGCAACGGAGGCAAGACAAAAACAGAGTGAGTGTCCAGGCAATAGGTCAGGGTAACAAGCAATCGTTCAATAAACAAAGTCCAGGCAAGAGGTCGCGGGGAACAGGCAGAGAATCGTAATCCAGAGAACAGTCCTAAGGTCGAGAATAAACAATCCAAACAGTGGTAAGTAAACGCTCAGAATGTCCGTCGAGGCAAAACAAAACTTCGCGACTTCCTGTTTCGCGATGTGTCTTTTTATAGTCCCGAAACCTGCCAAAACTTGGCGCGGAAGCGACAGGGAGTTTCAAAGAACGGGGTCCGGGTGGAAACTAGTATTCCGGGGTTCCCGCTGACGCTGGTTAGAGGGAGCCACAGAAGCCGCTGTTACAAATATATTGCGGTTTTGTCAAATCTGAATTTCTAACAGCCATTACTCCAGTTTTCAGTGTCACGTGTTCCATCAGAAATCCTTAATATGCTTATTTGATGCTCAAGAAACATTTATTTTTATTATCAGTGTTTAAAAAAACAGTAGAGAGGGTTATGTAAAAAAAAACAACAACAAACAACTATTCCGCTAATAACACACAGCTTCGTTATCTTTCATCCACAGATGGCGACAGAGAGGCCCAAGTTCCGTATTGCAGTTTTAATAGAGAAGCTATCATTACTCATTGATTTTCTGGTGTCATAATAATTGAGGCAGTTGGAGTGAGGAATTAATCTCCATTGCATTTCTCCAGACTGTATGTGGTTTGTGTGGATATTGCCACCTCAAACAGCCCTGGCTGTCAGATGGCAAAAAAAAGCCCAAATGGGGTGTTGGATAAGTTGAGGATACCCTCATGTGAAGTGGACCACTTGCTTGAACTCAGTATTGCCCACTCGTTTTATTGGATATCCTTTCTACTCACACACACCTGGCTGAAGTGGCCATCTAAAAGAGCCCCTTAACGTGTATAGATGCTGCTGCTAAAATGACTCCACTGTATGTAAGGGCCTCTTGACTACTCAGTCGTTCTAAACTGCATATTACACACACACACAGAGAGAGAGAGAGAGAGAGAAAGAGAGAGAGAATAGCACTTATTTGATCCCTGAGTCTGTTCTGCTACCCTCATTTTACTAGGCCGTTCATGTTTTGTTTTTTTATTTCATTTGCTGTCTTTGCAATATATGAGTGTTGCAACTGAACTATAGACATGTATGATTCCCATATAAATCCTATAGAACCACAAGTGGGACAAAAGTGGGATTCTCAATATAGGCATTGTACAGCTCACACAATACTTCTCTTCTCTCAGCTCAGTGTCTTTGATAGCATAGATTAGAACATTTTGTCTGAACATAAGGCAGGAATCTGCTTCGATAGCAGATGCAGCTGTGATTCCTGAAAGGGCAGAAACTTCCGGCATGCAAAGAGCTTGTTCAACATTGAATACTCAATTCCCCCTGGAGTGAGAAGAAGAGACTAAGAATTATAGCATTGTTAATGTGCACATGCATTCCGTGCTGTTGTACTCAACTATCTATCTATCTATCTATCTATCTATCTATCTATCTATCTATCTATCTATCTATCTATCTATCTATCTATCTATCTGTAAGACCTATACACCTTCAAACAACAAGGCTTTTTCATTTTTAAACACTTTTGAGTATCACTTAATTTTACGTGTGTTCAAATTTGCATTGAAATCCTACATCCTGCCATTTTTTTAACAAACAATTTTGAAAATGCTACGGTTAACACCTGTTAAATGGTTAATGGTAAATTTCTGTAAAATTTTCAGGGAAAAAACATAAACTGAAATTCCATTTCAATAATTGCATTTCTTGGGGTTTTCTTATGTTTATTAGGGAGTTCAAAAGTGCAAAACAGATTTCAGTTATTTAATAGGTTGGTATATTAACATTATATCAGTTAATGAAATTACGGTATTTAACTGTAAATTTAACTTAAAACTGTAAAACCTAATACGTTGTAACCATATTTTTTACTGTCTAATTTTTAATTGTAAATTTTACATATTTGTTTACAGTGTGTTTTCTGACTGAAATTCTGTGATTTCCGTAAAGTAAGAATCTATCATTTGAAAAAAAAGGAGATATGTTTACACTGAAATTATGTTTTAACGTGAGGCGGTTTAAGAGGTCTCTTTTTGTATCGGGTCTTTCCCTTCATGACCACCTGGTTGAACGCTTCAGTCTAAAACACCTGACTGCAGCCTGGGAAGGGACCATTGTGTCTGCGCGTACGTGTGTGTTTGCATTATATGTAACCGCGGTCTTCTTTCATCTTCACTGACATTGACAAGTTTCCATGCGTGATCCGCCGAGTGCGTATGCGTGCATCTCCTCACTCCCCCCATGTCCATCATCCTGTCACACACTCTCACACATCTGGCCGTCTGCCCAGATATGTGTGTGTGACTGTGAGTGTGTTTGGGTGGGTTTGGGTGTCTTGTTGATCCTGGCTCACCCCTCTCTTGTCAATCTAGCATTACCCAAGGCCTCTCGTCCTGCCCTGCTTCTGACAAGCATCAAACTCCTTTCCACGGCACTCTTTGTTTCTTTGGTCTTCACTCAATTTCCTCAGGCCGTCCCTCAGGCTCAATACATGATACGGTTACTTGTTGTGAGAATGCTTGTTAGTGCAGAGGACTGGCTTTCTGTACTACAGTAACCGGTCAGTGAGACTGTAGTAACTCTAGCTTCTATAACTGTATCCTCTTTATCTAAAGCCTGATAAGGTGTAACCCTGTGCTTCGGTTTCCTCTCACACCTGTTTGGCTTTTGTTCAGCGTCGCCGCTAGTGTTTCAGCTGCAACAGTAGCCCATTATAAGTCTTACTATTAAATGGATTGATCGACATTATTTTGATGTCATACTCAAGAGCCGCATTGGTTTGTGAATGGACATGAAAGGTAATCTAGTGGATGGAACAATGGCTCTCTGGATCAATTCTCGGTAGTCTGAGGTGGGGCTGTATAAGGAAAGCGGGTGACAAGGGGCCACTTCTCACGTTTGGACACCGGACGGCATTTGATAGGGACGTTTATGTAGAGAGGCTTTGTTAGGGGTAACGCTGAGGTGCAGAAGGGTATGAGAAGGTAGCTATGTGCTTGGAGGACATGAAATGTATGCAGATGTTAGTGTGTGGTTTGAATATTAGCAGAGTAATTCAATACAGTGATGCAATATAGGGTTGACAGTTCATATTCATGTACATTAATCATCTTCCTTTTTTATAGTTTGAAGTAAAATAAGAAATGGGCATTTTTATGTTTTTATAGCTTTATTAATTAGTGTAAATGGATCTTTTTTTTGTGTGTGATGCTGTCAATGAATATGAAAAATGATTCATTACAGTATTATCTGATAGCATTCAGTTTTTGATTTCTAAAACTACCTTACTGGTTTTATTATATAAACACCTTAATAAATAACACATATTAGAAAAACGTAGTAAATTAATGTTTAGCTAATTAAAAGTAAATAAAAAAGTAACTTGTGTGTGTAATATAGCCTATAAATACTGTACAGTAGTCAACATTTGAAGTGGATCAAAACTTTTCGTCTAAGCTGTCCTAAAATCTAAAACCAAAATGCTTAACTTTAATGATTGTTTTTGATCCACTTCAAATGTTGATTACTCTGTGTGTGTATATATATATATATATATATATATATGCATATAAATGACTGTGTGCATTTACAAAGACCAAGGGAGCTGTAAATACACATACACAACTCCCTTTTGCATTTTCCAACAAAAAAAAGTGTCAGAAAAGTGGTCCGCTGTGCAGTGTGTGGTGGCGCTCAAGCAGGCAACGTGACTTCGAGTCTGTCTTGTGTGATTTCCCAATTCTGATCTCCTTTCCTTTCCCCCTGCTTCTCCATCTCCCTATTATGAAAAAGTAAAAAGGCCAAAAATAAAATTGCGAAAATTGTTCCAAAATGTGAGGAAATCATCCATGCTACAAGCACACCGAGTCCCACACAAACTCGTAGCACGTACACACACTCTCCCCGCTTCTCTCCTGTCTCTCACTGGCTTACTTGGTTCTGGCTGAATAGGCACACTTGTTTGAATGTCATATTTACACCGACGCTTTGTCAGAAAGCGAACTTCCTCGGGCGTGAGCGGCGGAGCCCGAGCATATGGCCGTCAGACTCTGGGGAGATATGACAGCCTATCGGAGCGGGCGTACGGCGCTGGCCGGGCAGATGCTCTGGGCTTGGCGGCGATTAAGTGGAGATCATCACTGTTTTCTTTGAGCACCACTGTGCCTTGTACTCAGAAGTGTTTGGTTAATCACTGTCTGCATTCGACAGAAGCTGCCAAAACGCTCATTAAGTCGGAATTGTCTCCGACATGTCATGCTTGGATGACGGAATTTTTTATTTTTTTTTTGTCAATGTGTTTTTTTTTTTTTGTTCCTAAGCGGGAAGGCCAATCACACATCGGTGTGTGTGGTTTGTTGCTCATATGACACTGATATTCTAAACGTCTGTTTGGAGTTTACTGTATGTAGTGTGTGTGCTTGTGTTGCAGCTCTTCTTTCAGTCTTTGTCTCTTGTGTACTGATGGTTTGTGTGTGTGTGCGTCTGGCCTGGCCTCTGAGGAAGAAAGCTCTTTCTTTTCTCATCTGTTCGGCTGAGGAGCTTCTGGTTTCTGCATGTTATTAGCAAAACGCTCCGAGTCACACTTATCCAGCTCTCTCTGCATGTGTGTGAGTGTGTATATGTGTGGCTGCATGCAGAGGGAGCAACACTTTCTTCTCCTGTGTGAGAAGTGTGTGGATCACACACTGACTAGTATGTTCATGTATTTTTGCTCTCGTTCTCCATGCCGTTCCACTCTTTAAGCCGTCATCCTCTCTTGATCGCATCCCACAGTGATACTTTATTTGCCTAAACGCTGTTGTTGCTTTGCATGAAACATTTTTTGAAGTGTGGCAAAACCGAGGTATTGTAAGACACGAAGCCTGTACAAGCATTATGTCTGGTTAATCACGACATAAATACGAATAATAATATGATTACTGCATCTCTGTTGTCGTGCGGTGCTGGAAAATAACATTTAACATTCCCTTTTTATGTTAATCGTCTTGTTAGCGAATAACAGACAGCTTCTAGTGCCGAGCTAATGCTGCTATTCTTCCAGCTGTGTAGCAAAATATATATAAATAAATAAATATATAAAAGCCGAAATAACCTATTTGTAACACACCCACACGCGGATATTGCATCATGCGATTGGAGGTGCTGTTCTCTCAAATGTAAAGCCTTTGCTCATTTGCTCTACAATAACTGCACGGTATTAAAGCGACTTTGAATGCATTTGCATGGCAAAGCAGTCATGCTCACCTTGTAAAAAAAAAAGACTGGGATCCCCTTTTTTTGCAGGTTGGAGATCCCTTTAGAGGCTTTTTGCCCCAGTTCAAACTGTTTTATTCTACTTTTCAATGGGCCTTTTCAGTTTTTTTCTGTTTAAAGCTTTTCATTTTATGAGGAATATGCAGATGTTAATTGCTAGAAGCCTTTTTTGTGGCTTAAATTATAATACCACACATTTATTGATTGATTTGTGCTGCGGTATGAATAAATGCCAAATTATTTCCATCAGTTGGCTATTCTTCAGAAGTGTTATTTTGCCCTTAAATGTCTCCATTGTAGATATTGATACACGTCTTTTTCTTAGAACCGTGTAGTTTAGTGAATGTTTTTTTTACTTTATGTATTGCAGATGTCTTTTATTAAAATATGCAGATATAATTTACCTTTCTTATTGCCTAAATTATTATACATGCATTGCTTAATTAATGTTGTATGAATCTATGGACACTTATTTTTTTATACAAATTTTAAATTCAATTTTGTTTTTTTTTGTTCTCCAGTTTTTTTCTGGGGGTGAATAATCTACATTGATGATTTCTTGTCGTCTTTGAGTGTCCTCACGGCTCGCGTCAAGGGGATCTCAATCAGATTTGTCTTTAGGGAAGGCAGAACGAGTAGCATTCTGGTGTTACGCCGATCACAAACAGGATATGAGGTCTTGATTGAGTAGCGGTGCGTACGAGTCAAAGACAGTCTGTCATAGTGTCCTTACAGAGACGCCAAATCCCATCGTGACCACCCTTCAATCATAAGGCCTGTTTAGTTAACACTTCATTAGCATGGGTCTCCACGTACAATATGATGGGCAATAGGGATGTCAAAAGTGCCAGTACTTTTATATCAAGTCGATACTTGATATAAAAGCAATTTATTAATATTAATATTGTTTTGTTAAAATTGTACATTTTTGTTGGAGTGGGTAAAATAAGAATTGATTTTGCTGCGTTATGAGCATTGGTATTGAGAATAATGGCATTTCACAATTTGGTATCGACTACTGAAACTTTAGTATCATGACAACCCTCAAGACCAACAAGCATCAGTTTGTCAGCTGCGAACCGAGAATATCGTGAGAGGCTGCCACAAATAGACATGCGGACGTCCACCTCTGCGATAAATCCATTTTGCTCCTACGTCAAACTGCACTGTTTGAACTCATCTGGAGGATAGAGTGAGAAGAGAGAGAGAAAGAAACCTGGGAGGCTAAGCGAGAGAAAGACAGAAAGCACAGCAGATGCTGCGCCGATTAGCTGGATTAGTTCCACTGCATTTTCAGCAATAAAGTTGCAAGTCATTTGGCTGAGAGCGAATGAGAGGCACACATGAAACTCTGTCAAAGTGTTAGCAGAATTAGCATGTTTCGCTAACTCTCCTGATGCGCAGTTATATTGTGACCCAAATGCGAATCGCCAAACAAATCTGAACATAGCCAGCTGTCTGGACCACATTTCTTTTTTCTTTATGTGAAAGTAGAAAGCGCTTTGGTATTTGGTTGTGATATTTGATGAGGATATATTTGTTTTGAGTGCCTGGCGGTTGATATTCTCCTTTATCTGGAATGGGTTCCTGTGCTAACTAGCCATGAAAGTGTGCAGCTTAGACGTCTCTGATTCTGCAAATTGCAACGAGGAAAGAAATAATTGTGCTAATAGGATTTTGTCTATGTGATTTTGTTAATGGTCTGAAAATATCCCATTTCAGTTCATTTAGTGGAGTAGAATGTGTCTTATTGGAGTGCTTATCTATGCTTGTTTTTTTCCTGATTATTCTGTATTTTTCAGCAACAGCCAATTTTCTCCCAATTAAAGCATGATATTAGTGCTTAGAGGCTAAATGAATACGAAAACATTACATTACAGCTCAATATTTGCTGCCTGTGATTAGAACGATAATTGTTAGCATGTGTACAGTCCTATTTCTTACCTTGCTAATGCAGGTGTATGCTAATCCACGCAGTATTTAAGGCAAGCTAGCTGACATATTAAAGCAATAATGTATGCGAGCAGACAATATTGTATACTTACATCTTATTGACAGCACATTTATGTTCAGGAGCGTCCCTGAAAGCAATTTCTAACTAGCTTTACTTGGGTACAAAAACTCGGGCTCTGCCAGTTGGCCCAAAGTTAGCGGGGAGCTGTCGGAGTAAATGGCAGCAGCTGCTCGCAGTTCTAAAGAGCATGTCCCAGTCAGCGCGGGAAAAGTCATGGCATCTACATTAATACTACCTTAATGGCCCATCTGCCGCTCCGTAGGGTCCCCGCACCACTCTATGGAGTCATAGGCGTTTGACAGGCAGTCTTCAGCATGCCAGACGCCCACCGCATGCCAAATGGCCCAGAGACGGCCTGACGTTGCCCGGATCTGTCAAACTCTTTCCTCACTGCTCGTCAAAAATGTCCCCGGTGAAAGTTGCGGCGGCTTTTCACACGTGAGCGCTTCTGGATGTGCGCAGAGGACATCAAATAAGTTGACGGCTAGCAATTGACACCTCTTTCTCCCTCTTTCTGTTATTCTTTCTCTCCATTCTTCGTTCAGTCACTGTTTTGTGCCAACTGATGGAGTTTGAGATCTGGAGAACTTATTTTCACAGCTGTTTGAAGGGGAAAAAAACTACCCGACTCATTCGAGAAATGTGCCTGTGGCGACATTTTGCCGAAATTGTATGATTTAGCTTCTTGCAAATTTCGCGACACTTTCAAAGTGAAATATCCAATAAGTGACGCTAAAAGGGGTTCAATTTTCAGATGAACAAATGAGTGTGAACGTGGCACAATTTTTTTTTTTTTATGTCGCTGCTGCCTGAAAATTACTCTAAACCCTAACCAATAGTAGTAACAAAAGCAAATGTGAGATAAAAATGCATTTTTCTGCAGCAATTGTGCCATTTTAGCTTGCTTTGATAGTGACTCTTTATTTTATGAATGCTGTATCAGGTGAGCTACAGAGCACGTTTACTACATCAGACAAGTCATATGGGGCAGATAACTACAAAATGTAGCAGGTTACCGCAGCAAATCAGTTTTAAGATTATAAAATTGTATTCTTAAAGTCTTTATTAATTAATAAACTGTCCTTGTAATCATATGTGAGTAAGTATAATAGTTGCTGGTACTGCCACGTGAACTGGAAACCGCAGTGGATTGTATGCATAGGCATGTTTTTGGAGTTTTGCAAAAAAATAAAAAATAAATAAATAAATGTAGATAGAGGTACATTTTTATTTTATTTTATTGATTTTTTTTTACTACACCTACAGCCTGTCTGCGACAAAAAAATTGAACTGCGTAAAACCCCTTTCTCCATAGGCCTCTCTTTGAATCACAGCTTGATATTGTTAAGAGTTTAGTTTCCAATTACAAATGCTGTTTTTTGACCTAGCCGTGCACCAGACAGCATGTGTGGGCGACCGAAAGCTCAACGTTACACTTTGTTTGAAAGTGCAGCGCCTTTCTGTTTTTTCTCCATATTTAATAATATGTAGATAGGCAGGATAAGGCACGGTATCATTTATTATTTAAAACCAAACAAGCCAAAAAAGAAACGATGTGATCTTTTTCAGGGGGGTAGGGGGAGTCAGGGAAAGGCCAGTGAGGGAACAGTTGGTTGGTTATCTGGAGGGAAAAATATGCATGTGTGTGTGTATTTTGCCACCAGCTCTTCAAAGGCTAGCACTCTGCTGTAACACAGCTGGGAACAGCAGGGAAAGTTGAAGAGTGCCTTCCTCCTCTCCTCCTCCTCCTCCTCCTCCTTTCTGCTGATGTGTAATGTTTTTCTCTACCTCTCTCCCCTCTCTCTTTATCAAACCGAAGTTTCGTCTTGCCTTTCGCCCCCTCACTCCCTCACTCTCCGTCTCTCTGGGCATCTCTGCTCTTCTGTGGCAGTCCCAGCCGGAGGGAGAAAGAAAGGGAGGAGGAAGATGAGGAGGATGAGTGGAAGGGGTGTTCTGTGATACTGAATGTGAACCCATGATGCCTCTTCACTGAACTCTCCCCAGCGATCTATTCCTGCATTCTGTTCCATCTAATTCCAGCCAACCTGGCCTCTGATTACCAAAGCTACTAATGCTAAAAGAACACTGTATCATCCTCGCATTAGAACTATTACTGGCTCTCAAGATTAATAAAGCCAGGTGTGTGTTTTTTCACACAAGTTCCTACCATCTTACTATATGTAAAGACAGGGTGTAATACGTCTCGAATCAATTAAAGATATAACTAGCCGACATGTAATCGCACTTCACAGGCTCGCAAATGATCTTTTATGAGTGCTTGCACTTCGGTTCACCCTAAACTTGTCATCTAACTCCTCTTGTCTGTCGATGGAGCATTCAGCAAATCCCCGTGCTGCTCTTATCAGGGGGTCAAGAGTTAAAATGTGCTGCACCGTAAGAATTATCCCGAGCGCCGTGTGGGTTTGAATGCTCCTTATGTTAGTGCTGCATGGAGTGAGTGATTTTAATTCAAACAGGGAAGTTCTTCATGTAATTAACCTTGAAGCCTGCCCCCACCCCTCTTTTAATTTAAGTCGTGTGCTTCACTGCGGGGTGTTTTTTTCCCTCTCTCTCTCTCTCTCTCTCTAGCGCTCTCGATCTATCGCTTACTTGTTAATTTTTTGCTGGTTAACATAGATCATGGTGTTTGGCTGAGATGTGAGGGTGTTTTAGACCTCTGCTGGCACCTCAGGGTATGAGTCTAAGAGATCAGCGTGTAGCTGTGCAGATCTCTTTTAGATGTGTCTAGTGCGATAACCTGAGAATAATCATGTAGACACTGTGTGAGGAAACACTTTTTTTATGTTATTTATTGAATATACTTTAAAAATAAAGAAAACTGCAGAAACTGGTATCTCAATTTCACTTAGTGACACACATTTTTGGTAATATTTTATTTCTTTTTTTTTTTAATATAATTATTTGTGTGTTATTTAGAAACAATATTCAGTAAAGTAAAGTAGTAAAGGGACAAATAAGAAATAATTATATAAAAATCTAAAATCCTTAATCTATATATATATATATATATATATATATATATATAGAGAGAGAGAGAGAGAGAGAGAGAGAGAGAGAGAGAGAGAGAG
>JAUMHP010000020.1:108200-121186 GCA_032361065.1 Enteromius trimaculatus
TGGACATCTTGGATGACATGGGGGTGAGTAAATTATCAGCAAAAGTTTTTTTAAAAGTGAACTTCTCCTTTAAGTCTCCTATCGGCAACACAGCATGCATTTTACATTGATGTGCACAATCATGTCATATATGTATGGTTGAGCATTCAGCCACATACACGGGAGCAAAAAAAACCCAGAAAACTTAAAAGTTTAGTTTAGTTGACAAAAGTAAAAAATCTACTGAAGCTGGTAACTTTTAACTTTTCTCAACTTTTCAAACATAGGCCTAAGAACAAGGTTTTTCACCCACGGCTCGCCATCTTTATGTCAAAAACTATATAGGCTATAGTGCTTTATACAATACAGCTTGTTTTAACTGTTTTACAGGGATAAAATAGAACAATGATTCAAAGATGCAAGCAGAGATCAAATTCTGTAAAGCAGCTCTGCAGAAAAACAATGTGTCATTGTTCAGCTGAGGTTAGTTTAGTGTTCATTCAACTCATTTTAATGACTGCAAAGATCATCAATTATTGCTATAAAGCAGAAAACACCGATCAGACAGTTCATCTTTCTCTTAAAACGTGATTTCACCTACTTGTATGATATATAAATAATAATAAAGAAAAAAATAAAGAAAATAATTACATTTTATCAACTAGAGAAAATAACATAAAATGCATTTAAAAAAATTAAGACTAGATATAACGTTTTTAGAACTGTAAAAATGTACATTGGTATAATTTGAATCAGAAAATCTAGATTACCTGTTGAATAACTACTAGCGCTTAAAACACAATCTTAAAGGAATAGTTCAACCAAAAATGAAAATTAATTCATTAGCAAAGCTTATCGCCAATAAAGCATGCTATTACATTATCCTGCAAAATCACATCTGATGTCCTGCAACAGAGCGACAATAATCAGGTGATCACCCTATTTAACGTTTATTTAGGCCCTATAAAAGGATTACTGCTTCAGAACTAATCTTTATGCAGCTCCAGCACAGCAGGTGGCGCTATATAACTATCTTCAAATAGTTGCGGGATAAAGAGGGAAAAGAGAGACGTCTATTATTCAAATTAAGTTTGAAATAGGGAGGAATCGATTTGCACACTCCGGAACAGATGGTGGCGGTAATGCACCGATGAGACGGAGGCCAACCGCCGTTACGAAATAAAGAAGAAGATGTAGAAGAAGAACGAAATGTTTGCGGAAATAGTGTCGTTGTTTGGGTATTTATATGTAAACCTAATACCAGTTCATACATAAAGCCTGTAACTATTCGGTACAAATTGCGAGAATGAGTACTTTTTGAGCAGCGATCCGCGTTCTTTTTCAGTCAGTAAAAAGTTGTATGGATGTTTGTGATTAGAGTTTGTAGGTAAGTTAATAATAGAGGAGAGTCATGGCTATCGCGCACGCTGCCACAGAGTATGTGTTCACGGACTTCGTACTCAAGGAGCCCGCGTCAGAAAACAGGTACAAAGGCATCAGGTTAGACCTGGCCCTGGATAAGATGGTCACCTGCGTCGCGGTGGGTCTGCCGCTGCTGCTCATCTCTCTCGCCTTCGCCCAGGAGGTGTCTGTCGGTATGTCATGCTCTCGTCATGAGACATGCGTAAAAATCACATTTTGCTTGTCTGTTTGTTTTTTACACAGGAACTATTTTCCAACTGATGGTGCTGATCCATTCGTTGTTTACAGAGCAGTAAAGGCATGCAAGCTCTGAGTTGCATACATGCCATATTTTCTTGTAGTGTTTATACAGTAGTTTTTGAATTCAATGAAAGATCAGCTTCCACAGTAATTATATTGTACTGAAAGGGAAGCACCCAGAAAGCATGTATGTTTGTGCACAGAAAACTAGTTTCAGGAGAAGTAGTTATAGCAGCTTTGAACATAACCTGCTCTGGAGAGGTATGTTCCTGTTGCTGCAGGTAAATTATATCTCCTCTTCAGAGGTATTTGGTTTCCGATGGCATCTAGTGTAATAACCATCATTTCAGATGTGAGGGGGGCAGAAATGGATTGAGATATACATACAGTGGGAACGGAAAGTATTCAGACCCCCCTTAAATGTTTCACTCTTTGTTATATTGCAGCCATTTGCTAAAATCATTTTTTCATCATCAAGTTTATTTTGTTCCTCATTAATGTACACACAGCACCCAATATTGACAGAAAAACACAGAATAGTTTACATTTTTGCAGATTTATTCATCAAGAAAAAAACTGAAATATCACGTGGTCCTAAGTATTCAGACCCTTTCCTGTTACACTCATATATTTAACTCAGCTGCTGTCCATTTCTTCTGATCATCCTTGAGATGGTTTACCTCACTGTGAGGTGTAGAACCTTCCCCACGTCATCTACGCCATTGGTGACAGCAGATTATGTTGCAGGCTATGATATTATATTAAGTGCATTGCATTAAGGATTTAATGTTTTATGCATTTTTATAAATTTTAAGTTTATTGTATACTATCTCACAAAATGATTGTTTTCAAGCATGTAAAATACATTCTACATCTCACTTTAGACTTTTTTTGTTTGATCATAATCTTTATTTAGCATCAAACAAAAATTTTAAATGGTTTGATGGAAAAACTTTAATAATAATGCAGCTGGAATTTTTAATAAATCACTTAAAACATAAAATGTTAAAATGATATTGCTCTCATGTAGCAAGATGATAGATGGTAAAAACAAACACAAGCACAAATGTTTGAGTTTGTGTAGCAGATGAAGCTGCACTGCTTATTCGCTCAACTTCATTGTTGATCTCATTCTAGCCGCAACAGGTGTCTCTATGTAAATTGGTTGATTTGCATTGAATTGGCTGGAGGGATAGTTAATCTAAATAAGAAAATACTGTCATCATTTACTTACACTCATGTTGGTAACTTTCAGAACACAAATAAAGATATTTTTAATAGAATCTAGGTGATTTCTGTCCTTGTTTTGACAGTCTGTGTAACTACCATAAAAACTATTCCATATGAATTGAGCAGTTTAGTTAGAATTTTCTGACGAGACTCAATCACTTTATATGATAAGCGTGTGTGGGCTCAGATTCCTGAACAATCACTAATAGAGACTACACCACCCCAGGGTAAGTGCCTGGGGAAATACTAAATTAAGAATGGTATGCAAGCTTGCTCTCTCCCACAAATCACCAAAACAGAAAGACGAGAATACAAACATATGAAACTTTATTACATCATAAATGGTAAAACAGAAGCTATGGCAAGAGAAAAGAGCAAAACAATTAAATCAAAAGAGTCTAGTAATGGAACTGGGGTGAACATCAAAACATAAAACACAGACAAGGATACCAACTGGCTCGTTACGTGTTGAACAACTTTAATTTAGGCATAATGAATTTTGCTCTTTTTCAGCTACAATTGGTCGTCCACCCAAAAATAAAAAGCTGTTATTCTAGCCCCCTGGTATTGTTCTAATGCTGCATCATCTTTCTTTTCCAGACCACAAAAGGGGACATTTGTTGTGCTTATCCATATCACGACCGTTAATAATGACCAACTTCAAGCTTTAAAAACAGATACAAGAGTCTAAAAAAATCTAATTCTTTTTTCTCTAGGTACACAGATAAGTTGTTTTTCCCCCACAAAGTTCTCATGGCGTCAGGCTGCTTATGTGGACTCATACTGCTGGGCGGCAGTGCAAACACAGGACACAGGAGGCCTGCCACTATGGCTGCATAAGGTAAACCCTTAATACATTTGCACACTTTGTACTGGGTTCTCCTCAGTATTGTAGTCACCATTATTCAAATTATTTTGAATACTCAGTTTAAATAAATAATAAAAACCTTCAATTTACAATTCCATTAAATAAGTGAAAATGGAGTACAGTATTAAAATAATTTGTACAGAAGGGTGCACAAGCACATATTGATATATACAACTGATCTGTACATGCATTTTCTCTAATCAGATATCTATTCTATCTTATTTGTTAAAATACTTCCTTTTACAACTGGGCACAAATGTGTCTCCACAAAATGCACATAAATCAGATATTTAATTCCCTTGCTATATGCAAATTTAGTTCATGTTATCAAAAGCGAAAGATATGCACTGCATGTTATTCAATATCATCTAATTTCAAGATCAAAGACCACAATAGAAGAGAGAGCATCATAATCCCTGGAAAGATGTCTTTTAATAAAGATGATTCTGTGTTTTGACTGTACTTTGTTTTATTTGTGGGAGTTTGCGCGACGACTTGCTGAAGAGAAACTCAGCTGCATCCGCATATAGCCTATTGGATGCTCTAACACATTTCTAATGTGCCCAGGGCTCCAGAGTCCAGACTGCCACTAGAATTGTCGCGTTTGCAATCAAAAATATTAATTTGCGAGTGAAGATTTTGTTGAGGCGACTATGTATGTTTACATGTTATGACTTAAAAAAAATATGTGATTGTTGCGTTCACATCTTTTATATTCATGACACGTATTAAACTGAGACGATGCGCGTCAAAGTTTTAATGGAAAAAAGTTTCAAACAGTCCCCATTTAAACGCAGCTCAGTTGTGCTGCACGAGAGCGATCAAACACAACTTGAACAAACTTTAACAGGTAATGCAGTCAGCTGTGTGGATATGGGCAAAATCGTTAACAATTCTCGTTTAGAATCATTACTAACTTATGCTGTGTTCTGTTAATGCGGCATGTGCAATCGCTTTAACGCCTCAGTTCATGAGGCAAGAGCAACTTAAAGTTGACATCAAAAGGTAGGCTATTTCATACAACTTACTGAAATGTGTCATGTAACGTTAATTGCTTATTCGTGTAAAGCTATACGTTTACCTCCATAAGCTAATCAGTCAGCTAGAAAAATAAATATAAAGAGGAGCATATTGCTATATTTATTCGCTATTGCCTATTAAGGACTAAACAAAAGTTACTTAAAGGGTCACAACACCCTAAAACACTTTTTTTTGAGTTATTTACAGATATATACATGTTGTACATTGCTTAAAACAGTAATATATGTCACAAAAAATGTTACAAAGTGGAAATTGGTCATTTTTGCGACCATTTCGTGCATCCGGTTTTAAAAGTTACGTTTGAGCCCGTGAAGTAGATGCGGAGTTTTTTTAGCGCTCATTCGCTGCGTGGCTTGTACAGTACCTATCTACGTCATCGGTTGACTGCCCTATTAATGCATTATTAATGAGCAGTGTAACATTATACATGACAAAGGACTCGTCTAATCCAATCACCGTGCTTTGCATGAGCTATCGCAGTATTTATGCACTGTAAATTAGCACTTGTTTACGTTGAGACGTGGTTCGTGTTTGTGCCTTTCTTCAATGTAACAAAACAAAATAGTTGTTTTCGTTTCCCCGCGACGCGACCAGAGCTAAAGTTTGGATGCGTGCTGAACTGAATTGAATTGTGCGCAGATGACATATCACGCGCGCACGGTTTTGAAATGAGCTCGCGGCTCCCGTTTCTTCGCGTGTAGATCAGTGCGCACCACTGATGCTGGCGCGCGCGGTAATTCGCTTGCTTATCATTGCCATAGATTTGCCGCCATAGCAGTGGACCTGCACTGTCACCATTTTGATCAAAGTGTGGGGATTCTGGTGGGGAGAAGTCCTCCACTTCCACACTGCTCTAAGAACCACTGTAGCTGCTGAATGTAGCTGGTGAATTTGCATTTCCAGTGTCTGTCTTTTGTTCAAATTAATATGATTAACGACCCATGTTTTTATGCAGCAGACATAGTTGTTAATGTGTTAAACAATTAAGATGGCAGTACCAAGTTTTAAATTAATATAATAATATGTTTGACTTGTTCCTTTTCATTAAAATGGTTTAAAAGATGAAATGCAATTTTATATTTTTTGTGTGTGTGAAAGCAGTAAATCATGTCCTTTTATGGCAAATAATGTTACTACAGATGTTCCAACCCTACTCTTACAGTGCTCATTTTACTTGTGTAGCTCTTTAAAAGGTCCATAAATACAATTGTTTTATTGATATTTGTGTATTGAATTTTTTTTATTGACATTTTGACATCTGATTGTCTATAAAAAAATAAAAAATTGCTCTAGTTAATCTACAAGATGGATTATTTACATTATCCCACAACAACACTAATTTAATTCCGTACCCAAACCCGACTCATTTACAGACAAAAACTTTGACCCAAACTACACCCACATTAAATCTTCTACATGTAGTAGAGAAAACTGTATTTTCATGATACAGAACCAATTAACCATTAGGCCCTCTGAGCTAATGCATTTAATTATTTATGCATTAAATAGACAAATAGTGCCATGTCATCCATATGCAGCCCTCTGTTGTTGAACAACTTAGCTATTAAAATGCATTTCTCTCCCCTCTCTCTCTGCAGTTTTTCCCTTATATGCTGTTGCTGGTGGCTGTGTCAGTTTACTTGCCAGCGTTGTATTGGCGGTTCACAGGAGCTCCTGTGCTTTCTTCTGATCTGACCTTTATAATGGAAGAACTGGACCGTTCCTATAACAGAGCCATCAAACTGTCTAAATGGCTCTACACGGCCGGAAAACAGGGCTCAGAGTCAGCTCGCATGGGCTCACACAGGTAAACTGGACACACAGAGAATATGACAGTTCTTCTTGTAGGGTGACTGGGTTTGCAGAGCACACAGATCGGTCACATGCTTTCACTCTGTGTGAGTTATTGAAAAGCATACACACAGACGCAAATTTACTTCCCATCAGTATGTTTCTATGAAAAGAGCTTCTTCACAAACTTTTTCTTTACACCTTCATATCTCACCAATCATAACAGTTCCTATTACATACCTATGAAACCTATTATTCTATTCTTCTTGCATGTTTTTTTTTTCTTTAGCTCTGTGATAGATGTTCCAGAGAGCTGCTTTAAATATCCTCTGGTGGAACAGTACCTGAAGACCAAACGCTTCTCTCGAGGATTACTAATCCGATACCTCATCTGCCGCTTCATCACATTCTTGGCCCTCATGTTAGCCTGCATCTACCTTTGCTATTATATCCGTCTCTCCATCACAGATGAGTTTCAATGCGACATCCGCACTGGAGCGGTTATCAATGACTCTTCTGTACCTCCAGCCATGCAGTGCAAGCTAGTAGCTGTGGGCATCTTTCAGCTCCTGAGCTACATCAATCTTTGTGTGTATTTGGTGCTGTTGCCATTGTGCATGTACGCCATGTTGGTTCCATTCAGAAGGACCATGGGGTTCTTGAAACCTTACGAGATGTTACCCACAATAGGGATAATGAAGTTTGTGGAGGTGACCTGGGATGATCAAGCATTGTATCTGCTGTTTCTGGAGGAGAACCTCAGTGAGCTGAAGAGTTATAAGTGCCTTAAGGTGTGTTGATCGCTTGATCTTTGTTTTTGTGTAGATTCTGGGAAAGATTTTTAGAAATGTAGCAGCAAAGATCTGATCCAGCCGCATTTACTGCAGAGAGGTACAATTCTTTGTCAAATCAATCTTGTGATATGATTGTAATGTGCTTTAAGTACAGTAGTGCCTAGTAAAGAGCTATATAAAGGTGTAATTCATCCCTTCCTTTATTCATTCATTCATTAATTTTAGCTTTAATCTTACAATTGTCATAAACTGCTACATCCAATTTCAAAATGCATTTCTTTACATTCATATTGACTATTCTGGAAATTATTTGTTTTTAAGGCTAACTAAAAAAAAGAGGTTGTTTTTTAATGTTTATTGTATGTATACAGGTGTTGGAGTTGGTAAAAGAGGGGGAAGATTGCTCGTTTGACACCATGGAGCTGTTGCAGACACTTGGGCAGGTTAAAACAGATATGGTGGATGGCAAGTTGCCAGAAAAGGACCGGAAAATCCCCAGCACCAACAATGGTGACACTGAAATGAAAGGTGTTGTATTTTATACATCAAAAATATGCAAAAGTGCTACTGCGTCTATAAATCCATTAATTTATATTAAGACAACTCAAGATAACACCATATAATACAACATGGATCTAAAAAACACAATCAAGTTACTAACAAAATGTAAAACAAAAAATCTGATACACTGTTTAGTCAAGTCAAGTCACTTTTATTTCTATAGCGCTTTTAACAATACAGATTGTAGCAAAGCACTGAACATTATCAAATAGAACAACAGAGTAATGGTTGTTTAAAAATGGGTGTTTAAACCTGGGAAGCGAGAAGTCTTTAGTGTATAGATAAAATAAGACTCTCTCTTTTATAGTCTTGTTATCCTATTTACTCCTTTTATCGATCTTATATTCAGTTTACTAAAATTGCCATGATTTTGTTTTATATCTATAATGTAAGGCCATGGGGTATTGAGGACTACTGATTTGTATGCCATTCTTGTTTTATTCAATTTCCTCTTAGTCATCCCTCTATAAAAGCAACCACCAATACACCACACGTGAAGTATAATAATCAATCAAATAATCAATAAACAAGCTTATCTTGAAACTCACAGCCTGACGTTACAACCATAAAAATATTTTTCTTAAACCCAAGATACATTGTGGCCTTCAGCCATATTTCAGTGATATTGTTGGATTTATTTATGTATTTTTGGCTGATAACAGTAAATTAGTTTATTTTACACAAAAACAGATGGAGACACTGAATAAGGGCATCTCATGCTAATTCTTGACATGTAAAAACTTATCATGCCATCAGATGTTGGATATAAAAAACAATTCTGCTTGTTTTCTTCAAATCGTTTAGCTTTAAAATATGCCAAAGAAAATGTTAACAAAAAAAGTTAAAACACATTTAAGTTTTTTATTGTCTCACAATCATTAAAGAACATGATAGCGATCCTTAGCTACATGCTAAAACATACAAACAACTTAACTTGTTTAACATGCTAGCACTGTGTTTCTTAATCCTAGCACCAGCTGACAGTTCTCCTGCTTTTGCTATGCTTTTCTTTTCTTTTCCTGTTATATATTTCTATTTTTGCCATTTTGGTAAGTTTAAGGTAGAGTAGTGTGACTAAATGATCAGACATTGACTCACAAGATCACACTGATCTCTGACCCTCTTGATGTAAACCATTTTGTGTTTCCCTAGAGATTTCTCCACTGCTGCAGGATGGCGGCTCAAAAAATCATCAAGATGAAAAGGTTGTGCGTCAGAGGGTGATCTGAACTGCCATTTAATGTATATAGTGACTGCCTGCATCACACCGAGGCTCTAAATATCTGGAACTGATAGAGGAATACATTTTGGGGGGGAATGGAGGAAAAACGTCAAAGTCTCGTCCTTTCATAAATGCAAAACTTAGATCCATTAACTGCAGTCAAATTGTGTTTTAAGTGCTTCATGTAAGTGGGTTTGGGGTATGTGCTGTATTATATTTCCTTCATTTTTCACATTTGGCTTCATGGTACCATTCATGGTAACATTTTCACTCAGTAAATGTGCCAGGCTTGAACAGTTATTTTGTGAAACTGCCTTCTTGACTTGGTAAAACTGACATTTCGGTACATGCTCACCCTGACAAAAGCTGCCTGTGAGAATTTGCTCATTCTCTCATTCTGAAATAATGGGAAATTTGTAATAAACTGAATGAAATTTGTAATCTTTGGAGATGCTTTTTGAAATATGAGTTGTATAAAGAGGTAAAATAAAGAAAAAATGGTACTATGGAATCTGCGGTTTCTGCCAAATTTGATATTGTTGAATTGTTTACATTTCTGTATCTATGTTCTTTTTAGTACTTGTGTGAATAATGTTTTGTGTGTGTCTCTTTTCTCTGGGAATAAAAATATATATTTTTTATCACCAGTTATGGAATTCTTTCCTCAAGTACAGTTGCTTTCATACGTTTAGATACATCATACAGAAAATGCCCTTAAAAATAAACCCATTAGTAGCTGAAAAAGAATATTTGAATGGAGACAATCAATTTAAATGGTCCATCGTCAGATCAAAGATATGCACCAACACTACTACAGTGGCATGCAAAACAAATAAATGTCTTGCCCCCTCAAATTAAAATTTTGAAAAGTTAAGAAAGCAAATGTTAATATACTCACCAAATGAATACATTACAACTTGACAAAATGATCTGCGGTAGTGGAAAAATCCGCCAAAAGTGACACTATAAACTACTAGATTTCCCTCGTGTCTCTGTCCCTCCGCTGTGTGTATTAATTCACAGGCTGCAGCGCACACACACACTTCTCCCCTGAGCCCTCGGTAAAAATCATATCACCGTCCGTATACAAATGAGTCAAAACGTAACTGTTTGAGGGGAAAACCGCAGAATTGTCAAAATACTGCTGTTATTGTGCCATGAAACGCAGTTTTGAGAGTATTTAGAGTAATAATGTAGTTGTTTAAAACACAAATCTGCGGTTTATTAAAAAAGAGAGCGCCTATTTAAAAGTTTGCTTCGCCGATTTTGGAACAACGAGCTCCACGCGAACACCGGGTGGTTAGTGCTCACGTACGCCGACGGCAGTCTCACGCGGCTAGTAATTCTGACACTTGCCGCTGCCTCCTGATGTCTCTGGTCAAATGTGAGGTAAAATTTGTTTAGGGTACATCTCATTAAAAAAAGACACACCAGATTACATCAGTAATCATTTGCAGTTACTATATTTTCTGATGCTTAAGGTAATTGAAAAGAAAAGAGCTCATGAAGGTGCTCCAGCAGATACCATTTTACTGGATACTACAACCTATGGAAGCTATGGAAACCTGAGGGTGAGACATTTAACTTTTCGTTAAAGTATATAAATTAAACTCATTACAAAATGAAATAGTTATTCTTGCTTTTTTATTTAAATGTAAACTTACATTTGTAAGTATAATATTTACAAAGAAACTAAATTAAATGTACAAAAAACAAGCATTGCTTTTAGTAGTCAGATTCATAATGACCAAACATAAAACCTTTAAAAGTAATGGATACATGTTGTTAAATATATTCTCATTAATAAATGAGCCAATATTTTTCCAAAGTTGCTAAGTATAATTACAAGTCCAAACCAAATGAAATATAGTTTCAGTATGACACTGATAAAATAAACATTTTGTGTCAATGTTAGCCTTATACTGTCCCATAAAATGTTTTTTTTTTTTTTTTTGTAGAAAAAGCATAGTGTACCAATAGAGGTATCAAATGGTTCAGGAAAGGAAGCTTTTATAAGTGGGGATGAAGATGTATTGTACCGCGACAATGATTTTGTCCTCCATTGTTTCAGAATTCTGCCTCTGCTTGCTGCATAGTAATCACGTCACTACTAGATCTAGCTCCTGATTGGTTAACGCGGCACAAATAATTTTATAATAATATAATTTTAATTATAAGACAACCTTTCAGTTTTGTAAATATTCTAGTTATAGTGTGTTAAGTCTTACTTTAGGTTAAAGGTTTTTGAGAATTAGACCATCCAGCTAAAATAAATGTTATGTCGTTGATTGATAAAATCTGGATTAAGGATATTTTATTTTGTTTTATTTCATTTTTATTTTTCAGTTTCCCCCTAAGGGATTGCCACCTTTTTGTTGTCAGGAGGTTTGCGTGCCTCAGTGACCTTAAGAGCTACATCAGCAGGAGCTTAGTCTTGGGACACCGAAGTTGGACAGGTCTGAAGGTAGAGGCCTGACAAAGTGCAATCCACTTCTCCAGGCTGGCTTTAGACACATCTAACAACACAATTCAGCAAGGAAAATACTGTTACTATAAGCACAGAGGGAAAAACTGTGCTCAAACATGAAGCCCCCTTCACATTTCTGAATGCCCCCTCAAATTTGCCTGTCTAGAACCGGCCCTGGTGGCATATCAAAGCTTGAATGATAAGGCTGGTCATCTTGGTGCATATAAAACACTGGCCAGCTGCATTGCAATATTGAAATCCACCAGTTGTTACTAAACTTGCACACAAAGCTGACTGTTTAAAAGGGGCACTTTCACTTTAACTTTTTGCAGCAGTGCTAAATGTAGTACTTTTTTCTGTAAATTGCCCCTATTCTTATGGTGAAGTTCATCTGATCATGTGTCAATTGTATGTCAGGCAGCTGCCAACTGAAACCTTATTGGATAGGCGTATAGGACACATTATAGAGACACACCAGATTACATCAGTAATCATTTGCAGTTACTATATTTTACTATATTTTCTGATGCACAAGGTAATTGAAGAGAAGAGCTCATGAAGGTGCGCCAGCAGATACCATTTTACTGGATACTACAAGCTATGGAAAGCTACTTAAAGATGAAAAAATCTACTAAACTCTACTAAAGGGGGATTTTTCTATGAGATGCCCAGAATCATCTTACCTTCTAAAGTGCAATCCCTAGCTGGGTAATAGGACACTGCCATTCAGAAACTTACACCTGGACCTGTGTTGGGTTTTAGTGTAGATCAGATTAAATCCAAAATGGAACGACTAATTTCATATGCCAGCAGTGGACTCTCTAAGAAGTAGAACCAGCAAGAGTTACCCAAGAGGTGCCCCAGTACCTCGCATACCGTGCAGTACTGGGGTGCTGGGGCTGGACGCAACCTGACTGAAGCAATCGATCGCCGTGTTTTGGGGACAAGGCGACGTAGCAAGCCAGGTGACTGGTTTTTGGGGGGGGGGGGGTTTCGCAGACGTGTCAAATTCCGGCGTGATGTACGGCAGCATCCGCTGAGGGAAGAGGCTGGACTAGGGATGGGAATCGAAAACCGGTTCTTGTTGAGAACCGGTTCCCAGTGTTTCAATTCCTTGGAATCCTTTGCAAAATTCGCAAACGATTCCCTTAACGATTCCAGTGGGCACGAATGACATCATCACGCGCGTTGTGTAGCTTACGCTCAGTCAATAGTAAGCATCTCGCCTAAGCGGAGCAAACGCTCAAAAGTCTGGTTGTATTTGACCAAAAAAGACGAAAATAGAGCAACTTGAAATACTTGCAGCGTAGATATTTCCTCAAAGGGAGGAAATACCACTAACACGCTAAAACATTTGTGCACACAGCATGC